>JAQFXY010000377.1:0-31564 GCA_034693865.1 Ceratophysella sigillata | reverse complement strand
AAACATCCCGCTCAGACATTTGGAGCCAACACTCCTCTGTGCACTCTCTCCAACGAGAATCTATAATTTCCGACCAGGACAGTATGTACTTACCCGACGTACTGCCCACGCTAACGACAAACAAGCAGACCACAGGGCTAGTGCGGCCAGTCCAGGCCTGAATAACATTCTCTACATATCACCGTCTAACCCAAAGCACTTCAATCAGATTGCGTTGTAAAAATGCGCAAAGTCTCGAAAATTCCCTCAACATGTATTCCTATTCATATTCCACTACACCACGACGGCACGGTATGATACATCATACATCCGGCTAGTACGGTACACACCTGCTCTGAAAGTCTCTGTACAACGTACTCTGGTGGGTGGAGGACAGTACTGTGGTTTATGCTGGGTATATCCATTTTGCATATCAAGATCCAAATGCAAATGCACAATTTTGCTGTGACAATAGGCAATACTGTCGCGTATATTTTATAAACGGTTTATACATGGAACGAGTAAGTATTAACAATCAATCCCTTCGTCTATCTGCGGTGAAGTTGTAATCAATAAGAGTTGATTATTGGGTTTTGGGTTAAGTTGGGAAGAGATGTCTACTTGAATTTTTTACCCGTGTCTCCACTATTGTTGCTCATTGATTCCATAGAATTTACACAAAAGGTTCATTGTTTGAATAATTTGAATTAAGGGAATCTACTTACTCCGTGGGTATTGGAATGGAATTGTTCTACCATGTTTACTTTCAAACGTTTAGTAAACTTGCGCATCGTAATTTCTATTTGAGTAAGATTTGATTGAAAACCCATATAACGCCGATACACAGTACGTTAACCCATTGCATTACAATACATTGTATTTTGAATTCAGCGTCGTTTCCACTATTGTTTCATTGATCTTGTAGAAGCTCGGTTTTATGCAAGTATTTCAGCTTCGTTTATAGCGAATTCATGCTAGTCGCTAGTCAAGTTAACGCGTTCGTGGATAGTTTACTGTATACTACTGTATGTAGCATAAAGCATAACATATGTTTACATATTTCAAACTTGCCTTGAATTAGCCTGTGCATGTGCATTCATAATTTGGTTCAGTTGGTATTAATAACATTTGAAATGACAGAAAACCTAGTCATCATCATCATTATTATGCATACCGTAGTGGAAATTCTGACCCAAAGCGGAATTAACGGTACAGTTGTATTAATGAGAGCTGAGGGCATCAGGGCATTTCGAACCCTGGTTGAATTTGAATAATTTAGCAAGACGATAATACCATATATACCACCTATTTAGGTTGAATTTGTGCTGAATCAAAGGAAATGTACTAACAGTAAAAACTGGAAGCACTCGTATGAACATGAACGCAGTATTGATTTTCACTTTTCTTTTTGTATTAAACTACCTAAACGAGCCCACATAGCATAAAACGTTCCCTACTGGGTACAGTTACATTACACTGTGTACGATTAATTGTTTTAGACAGATGACGCCATTCAGTTCGCCTTTGCTATTTTCCTGATTTTGAAAAACTCTGGCTCACCTTCCACCTTGCTTTTTCCTGAAAAGCGGTTAATTGTATCTACATTTAGATATTCGTTTTTCAGTAGTAAAGTTCATTTATTTGTTTAAATAAAATTCAGATTTTCGAGTTTACTTCAACTAGACCTTGTTCATGCCATGCCATGCTAGGCCAAGCCTGACGCGACATAAAATCCGGAAAACCAAGAGACAGCTAGCTAAGAATCAGGGACAGCTTATCTTTAGTTGTTCTTTCAAATAATTATAGTAAGTTGTACCAGATTTCTGCTGGTCCCTGGTGCACCAGTAGGTTATCTAGAGCTTAATAAAAGAGAAAGAAAGCAGTTGGTGTTGTACTTGTTTTCAGCTTCTACCAGCCGGCCAGAATGCAAGCTTTATTTAGCTCATAGACTTTTTAAACGGGAAACGACCAGACGGACGCGGATCATTTATATGTAATGTAGTATCGTAACATTTAGCTTTGTATAGAATTTAAAGCTCCTCAGTTTACATTTTGTTGGCCAGCAGTCGTGTGAATTAAATTCCGAAACTTGTGAATCTTGCCTCCAATATTGGGCTGTTTGCTCTCACTGTTCGTCATGAAAAAATCTCTATAAATATGGCAAGTGTAGTTCGACGCTGTTGGAAGTAATGGTAATGGCAGGCCAACCTGTTGCCATTTCAGCTCTCGCGGAGTCCATAAAACTCGCTCCGTTGATTTGATAGACTTAGACCTAGAAAACGGATACCTAACGCGAAATGCATATTGATTTGTTTTTTTTGGTGGGAACCGATTACATTCACTTGGTTTTATGATTTTGAATTTAACTGCGTCCTTTACCTTCATCATTGACTTTATGAGCGAAGGACTTTAACGCCTTTTTGCTTGGACGAGTTCAAGATTAGGCTCGTTCTTCGCATTATCATGAATGGTAGGAACGGTAATTATAATTTTCCTCCTCAGGGCCATTTCCCCTTCTTCAAGTTAACATAAGTCTGAGGATTATGAATAATATGAGCAAGACCACCGCTGGTCTGGTACGGAGATTCTACTTCCGAAGTCTCGTTCAACCTCAACCTCCGTCAAGGAAGTGAATTCCATATTCTATTAAGGAGATTTAAGTGGTAATAAGAATCCAGGCGAAGCGTGACAGACAGGTCCTATCTTCGGGACTTGGAGTGGATATGAAATACGAAGCCTGAGCCCATAATATCGTCAGACCATTTACTGTCTGCAACCCTTCTTCGCCTTTCACTTTCATCTGTCAAATACATGATTCACAAATACCTGGTGTATGAAATTGAAAACATGATTTACTCAAAATGATTAACCCTAGGCTTTGGAGGAGGCTCGTTTAGGATTATGGTTTGTTTGAATTTCTTACTAATTAAATTCGTCATGAGCTCACGCTTCGAATGAATTGGGTAAATGGGTAAAGTGGAGTCAAAGTCAAAAACATATTTCGTTATGAAGGACCGGAAACAGTTTTTACTACGCACGAGGCCTTGAGAATAACAACTTATTATTAACCGGAGTTGAACAAAAAGTGCACACATTTTCTTGGCGTCACACTAAATTAAAAAAACAAGAACACTGTACAAAGCAAGAAAATAACTGGAGTTTTCTTAAACTATTCCCTTTATATTTTGTGTGTAGGCCTAGATTTTGTCCACAATCGACATCCTGAAATTCTATTACATTGGATTGTGCTGACCGATATTTGCAGCGCTGCTCACAGCGAATTGCTCAGTGGTTAGCATTAGAAGGAATTCCAAATCCTCCCTATACCAAAACCACCGAAGAACACCATCAATTGTAAATGGTAGAGTGAAATTCTGTCTGTGGAATTTACACATTTTCTCCTTGATAATCTAATTTAGTTATCAATGAATATCTCGTGTATGTAATTGTTGTATGTCAATAAAGCAAACCTAAACTAGCAACTTCACCCAAATCAGTGTTTATAACGAAACAAGTGTTTCCCTCTGAACGCTCGTTTGATTTCATCGTTCAGAAACTCAGTTTTCTGTATATATCTTGGGATTACAATGTTATAGTTTTTAAAGGTTTTCAACAATAAAAGCGGCGTCGATACCGGGCCGGACACGCCGGACTAGGTGCTATGCTGGATTCGCCTCTGCATGAAGCATTAATGAATTCTTGGGGCTTACAGCGCGTTTCTGACTTATAACAAGTACAGAAAATCAACAGGCTTAATAATTCTACAATGTGAGTGTATATGTGTATGTGTATGTGAGTGTAATTTATGAGTGTATGCATGAAATTATGGGTCATTATGTTACGCGGGATCCCATCCTAATTCCAGGTTTAAATAGTGCTCTGTAGTGATTCGCGGGCTGCTAGTTCTATGTATTTCTACGTTTCATAATGATCCTCTTCAAGTCAGACAATGAAGCATATGATTAACGATTATCGAAGTGGAAAGATGAGTTTTCTTGAATCAGCTTTCAGTGCGGGCTACCTAATAGGTTTAATGTGTACTTATTACTTAAATATGTTCATAGACAGTGTAAAGCGTAACAATTGATTACCTCCTGTAAATAAATGCTATATTAAATTTGTTTTTCGTGTAAGTGGTAATAAAACTCAAAATCTGTTATCAACACTCATCACATTTTGCATGGTCAAAGTCAAGGCTGGGTGTCACTGTTGAATATGAGAAAAAACTTTTTGATACGCCAGGTATAGTCTAAGATGATGTGTATAACATGAGAAAATCTAAAAATATTTTCCACTTAAAGTGCCGTCATATCTCCGCTTGATCTTAGAAGGATATAACGCAGAGACTATTAAACTATTACACGAAGAGCAGATAATTGGAAACTTCCACACACAATTATAATTGGGATTTTAGCAGGTGTGCGACGTGCACAAAGCAAGGATGTAGTTATACAGAGGAGGTACAAAATAACATTCGATGAGGTATTTTTAACATTCCACACCCATACAACACTCATGCTTTAAATACCATGTCTTCTCATACGAGTCACTTTTTACCCTTAAACAATGCAAATGCTGAATTGAACGCTAAGGTAAGTACCTACTTCGTTTACATTATTATGATGATTATAGTGGGGAAAAGTGTGGGGGCACACGCTCGCATCAGATTAGTGGACTACAATTTGGAATTTTATTGTTACAGTAGACAATGACGAAAAGTACGTCTGTTACGGTTTATGGATGGCATCAGTCTTCACCTCAAAACATCCATGTTAATATGCTACGGTTTTCGGCGAGTGTTTTAATAAACGAAAATATACCATAAAGTGCACTTGCAGTTTCTTTAAAAAATTAACTAGAGAGCATTTTAAAAAAATACTATTACTTTTCTGGATTACGTGCACTTGGTTCATATGTTTATAAATCCGGGTTGAGGTAAGGTTTAGGTGGCCTATGCTACCCCTAAGCCTAAATGTGACAAGTCCCCTGGCGGATGTTTCGGAAACCTAACCTAACTATATGGAATGATATACACACTTAGCACGTAGAGCATAGCCCACCTAAACCTTACCTCAACCTAAATCCGGATCAGGAATCGAAATTAAATAATGATGAATTCTTCTGTGGCCTTACGTAGCTCAGAAAATCGTGTGTAACGTTTGAACGTATAAAGTTGGACCTGTAAAACCGTAATCAGCCTTGGACGAATCCTAGAGTTCTCGTAATATTAGAAATTCTAAATAATTCTAGTGTATACCCGGTTTAAACACTCTACCTACGTAGGTATGAGTTCGGTTTTGAACTTTGGCAAACAATCCTGCAAATAAGGCTTTCAAATTCTGCAGGTGCGTGTATGCATGAAAAAATTGACTAAGACTCCAGCCAGACTCCTATCCGATTTAGGTTCAGTGCTATTCATTGATTTATGGGTTGCTAATGTGTGTATACACTTGTATGTATGTATTAATGAACGAACCAGCAGGATGCTAGTTAATTCCTGATATTAGACAGGAGCCGTAACAGTGGTTATTGCGAGTGATATGGTATTATATTAGCCGTAAACGTAACCCGTAAATGCTGTAATGTGCTGGCAAGGTCGAGGAATCTTCTAAAGCGAGACCTGTGGGTCATATAAAAGGATTTATATCTCCGTCCCATCGTTTCCTTTATTCCTTCTAATGGCGTCAGGTGAACATTGTATTGTTTCGGTTCGACTTACGCTCCGTTTCAGTGAAATCCTGTGAACGTTAGTCTTCCAAATTAGTAGTGACATTATCATTTTAAGCCCAGGATCTCCGTCTCCCTCTTGCCACGTGGAAATCATAATGGTGAGTCTCGATTCCATTTTATACTCTCAGAGGATTAACGAGTATGAAAACGTAAAAAAGCAACTTTCACTTCCCATAAACTAATATTGCATATTGCATACCGCTAAAGCGTCACTCATGATTTCCGGGAAAGGCGTAAGGGAGCTTCCGAAGGAATCCAGGACTATTCATAGCGGCCAAATTCACAGTATACCTGATAGATGCCTGCTAGAGCCGGCCAAATTCACGCAACAGGCCAAAAGTCAACCCAATTCCTAGTTCCGATTTCCGATAGCTCAAAGCGAGCCCAATTCTTAGTGGCGGCATTACATCGCCGTTCGGCGTGACAGCGCATAGTCGTCGAAACTCAATGCCGCAACCTGCGACAGTTCAAAGGGTTTCCTGACCATAGTCGTTACATTTCGTAATTGGCAAAGAAATTGGTTCTAAAAATTGGGATCATGTTTGTCACGCATTGAGTTGTCCTATGAACTGCCAACATTTTTTACCAGTTTAGTCAAAAAATGTTGCCAATTTTTTGAGAAACGAATAGTATGCTAAAAAATTTGGTAGACTTGGAAAGTTTTTCCCCCAACATTTTACCTCCATTATTTCCATTATTTTTGCAACCTACATTTTTTCTTATTTAATCTAATCGTTTTTAATCTATCCATGGATGGTTGCTAAGTACGAATTGTCGCCGGGATCGGGACTACTAAGAATATTGGACCCAATACTGCTACGAAATGTCCGGGCTATGCATTATGTCAACCATGAATGAATTGTTGATCCTATAAATTGGGTCGTGTAGTCTCACTGCGATGCATTGATATGCTATGAATCGTCGTGACACGGTTCCAAATAGGCCTCTGTGTGCTCCGCCTATGTCGTTGTCGTGCATACGCAAGTAGTGATAGGCCTGGATAGGATTCCAAGTGAGGAAAACTAAAGTTAAATGTATTTTTGGAACTTTGGGATTCCGTCAATCCGTCACTTGGGCTAGGACTACATCAGGGTTGAATCGATGAAAGGGCTGAGCTGTTGAGACGCCTGTTGTTGTAGTTGACGGGTGCTTGATTGAATTGTGTGGATTGCCTCTCTTTACGACAGCTGGGAATCAGACAGCAGATTATACTCTCTTCTGTCATTACTTATTCACGGAAGCAGCATACACACGACGTTATACGCTACTAGCAACCCAGGAATCGGTGCAAAGCACTGAACATGATCCCACTGCTAATCGACCAGATTTCATGTGGTGCTTGTACGTACATACATTCATACTAGTATTTTTAATCCAGTTAATTACTTGTTGTAGGTTGGAAACATGTTTAAGTTCCATAATGCATTCCTTCAGTTGCAATGACAGGTGCCGAGTTTCCCCGGAAGCCTAAAAGATTTTTTCCCAAAGTTCGAAACCGGGCACATACATGTGTAGAGCTGATACATATTACCACCGTTGCAAACACTTATTTGAACAAGGCGGTGTTCCCGTCGGCTATTGTTACAAAGTAACTACTGAGATAAATCAAGAAATTGCTTTTCCCAAATTAAAATTCCTAAGAACCAGTCAAAAGCCTATTTTTTTAAAATTCATAGTAACCGTCTAGCAGCTGAGTAAAAGGCTCAGAAGGGAGATAGATAGCCACACGACAGAACGATGAAGCTCGTTATATTCCAGGATAGGAGCTCTCAAGCCAGTCTCTCTATTTTCTCTCTTCTAAAGACAACAGAGATTTCTTATTTTTTCACACAGGAACTCTTTCTCGGAGGAGAGAGTAGGCTAGGTTTTAGTGAACCCGCACAACTTTTCTTACTTTCCCTAAGACAAATATACATGTAGATGGGCCGAGACTATGTGTATGTATTATGCTTTATACTCCGGCCGTATTTTCTTTGCTCCTGACGTTTGATTCTCAACTTCTGATCCCACTTACGCCTACGTTCCGCCTTTGCATGGGCATTGCTGCAAGAAGGATGGAGCTACCATAATCTTAAGTCTTACCTTATTTCCTTTCCTAAATACATTGTAGAGCATGGGCCACCAAGGTTCCAGAGGATTTTTTCCTTATTCCTACACTGTCTACCCGTGCCTTGAGGCTTCCCAATATTTCCGGAATACCTGGATTCCTGCGCGCGTGTTGCAGAAACATGTTAAGACGGAAATTAGGTCATCATTATTATTTTATATTTAAATTAGCTATAATGTAGTAGCTGCACGGAACTTTCACAGTTTGTTGAACAGTTGACAACTGCTAAGGAGAACTTGAGAACTGCGCTTGATCTATTTCTGTCATACACACGCTGGGTTACCTGGATATAAATATTGCCAGAGTGAGTAGTGAGGCATTCTATGCTTTAATCCATATGGCCAACGCGCTCGGAATAATCCTGGAAGCATTTTAGGCTGCTATTATAATTTCAGGATGGATTGGGTAAGCGTAATACTGGCTAAAGTTACTGCGACACCATTGAAATGGGGAATTACTCCGCAGAATTCCGTCAACGTCCGTGTGTACTCCGAATGAAGCCATTACTTAACGAGACCCTGACGTTGATGAAAGATGATGTAAATTCATAAATTATTAGTGACAAGTGAGATAAGGTGTGTCATAGTGGCCTAAGCCGCCTACTGCTCCTTGTATGAATGGAACTGGGTTCCCAGCATCCAGTTCGGACGCAAATCCTGAGCATGAAAGATAAAACAGGTGCTCATACTTCACTCGAGTAGCTAGCTGCTGCGGTAAAACTTGGAGGAATACATTTGACGTACTGTCTAGGCAGAGGCAGGCTACAGGCAGGCTACGTAATACTTTCTCTCAAGATTAGCGTTATTTCAAAGCTGAGAGGAGACAGGTAGCTGAAGTAGCCATCCGAGCGGAGGCCTCCCGTAAATAGGAAGATGATCTCTTCAAGGCTTCTAGCCTCACGTCACTTTGATATTGATACACAATGTTGTATAATGCGTCAGTACTTTAGCCCAACCCAAAATCCAACTACAAAGCCCTTTCCATTTAGGCTCTATAATGCATTTTAATATACTGAGCTCCTCATATCCACTTGACCAGAGCTGTACAATATCACGAGAAACTTGGAACCGCACTTGCCGGATTTACATTGACGTATCCCAATGGACCAAAGTGAAAGACCGGTATACTCTAGCTCTTGTACATAATTAAATTGTCTCGCCAACTCGCTCTGAACGTCTCTTCTGTACAGTATAGATGAGCCAGAGAAGGATCTTTTTTATGTCTTGGTGAGATTTGGAATTGAAGCCTTTACTAATTGCGACGTGGCCAGGCAAAGATGGTTCTTTCATCTAAATCGAACAAGTTTCCTACAAATTGGAGAAATGTTTACCTAAACAAGATTTTCGAGTTTCCGCATAATACGAATAATAACGAGGCGCGTTATATTGACTGTCTCTGACGCGTGGGCTAACACTTCAAATTCAAAGAGTAAGTTTCCAAGGTAGGCCCTCATTTACTAGCGCAAATACTTACGTACTTACGCTTTCTTGGGATAAAGTACAACATACACAAATAACAAATAATAGGAAGCTTCAAGAACTATGAAAAATTCATGATTCTTCAGAAAAGATGGATTCTAGTATGTATGAGATTGTATGATGAGGTAATGGACGGCTGAGTAGGTTCAAAAGTAGGCAAGGAAACTCCTTCAACTAATCCAACGACCCCGCAAATACTTATTTATAGGAGTTCTTTGAGTTTTCTGAGTTTGAGCGAGCATAAGTACGTGATTATAATGATGCAGGGAGGTGGATCTTAGCTTAAGAAAGACCTGAGTTCGGATCAACAGCAGCAGCAGCCTTCCTTTCCATTCATCAGACAGAAGCAAGAGCTCTCTCCGCCTGCAAATGAATAACTTGTTTTCTCGTCTTCACAAATAACGAAGGAGAGAGAGAGAGTGGGTTACATTACAAATATAACAAGCAATACAAAATAGAAGCATAATGTCAAATTGGTGTTTGAAGACAGTAAACTCTTGAAACGGAGAAAGTCTTTTCTCCTTTTAGTCACAACATAACACGGCTTTTATTTTCCTCATCAAAAGTTGGAACGTAACAAGTTGCTACATTAGGAACAAAACATGCTTCCCTCTCATGTGGCTTGCTTGAGTTTAGACGGATCAAATGCTGGACTCTGATTCTGTATCTGGCAGCATTCCTTCTCTGCGCGTCCATTTAATATACCCTTTCTACGTCCTGCTTTCATATTAGAGCATTCCCACTAAATGGCTGCAGAAATAATCTAAGGTAACCTCACCTTAGATCAATCATTAGACCATAAACAAGGTCAGTCTTACCTACTTAACCTAACCTAGTTCAATTTAAAAAATGAAACGCATTGAACTGGTATACAATATAATGATAATCGTATTAAGTGGCATTTATCCTGGCCGAAGACAATTTTATCCTGGTGGAAGTAGTAAATAAAAGAGCCATGTGCTAGAGAGTTGTAATTTCATATTGTAAAAGCAGAAGAAAAATTTAGAAAATAATTAAAAATTTACGGTCAAGAATGTTAATATTCCTAACTTTCACCTATGTGGTGAAAGTCAGGAGCATTACGTGTGCCGTCTCAGCTCTATCGTACCTTTGCAGATGAATTACAAGTACTTACGGTATCACCGCAGAGTCTCCACGGAGACCATACGAATGTCATGCAATTATCCTATGTTAAAGAAAATAATAACTGATCAACATGAAGAATACCATATACGTATAATGGGCCTAACACGACCAGACTAAAATGTGACGCTCGTTCCGCCCAAGTCTCCCTTGTTCACTGTGACCTTCCAAAGCATTAACCTTAACATTAGTAACGCTGTGTCGTCGTCACCTTGGAAACGGAAGTGAGTGTGAGGCCAATTATTGTTGAAAATTGAGAATTTGATGATGAGGAAGACTCCGTATGTCTATTGTCTGAACGTATTAAGAAGTTAAGGTCTTGAGGACAATGCGAATTTTGAGACAAAAAACGTGAATTTGAGTAGAGCCCTGACATGCAATATGTTGAGGCCCATTCCCAAATAATTTCCCGCTGACAAATCGTCAACTGACTAATGCCTCTATTCTTGTTTCGGTGTGTTTTGTGCTGAGCCCAGCCCTCTTTCCGCTCCACGCTCCTCTCCGTTCTGACGTTGTCATCTCTTCTCATGGCCATCTTGATTGAACACACGCGGAGTGACCCATTCCATCCTTCACCGCAGATCAAGGACGATCATGATGATATTGATCCGACGGGCCGAGGGAGTCCAGGCATTGTTATTGTCTACAAGAAAACGGGTGAGTCCGGATTTCTGGTTTCATCGAAAACTTCCACATTCAAATATTTTTGACAAGCTTAACCCAACTGCATTTTAAGTTATTCAACCCTAGACCAAGATATTCAGCCTAACGTAAAATGACATAACATAACCTCACCAAATTTTGTAGTTTCAGGTGAAATTGTGAAAAGGGAACTTATTCAGGCTAACATTCTGTCTGGGACTTTTTGGGTGAATATTAAGTACATTTATCCCTTGGGCTAAAACAACTCCGGTTAGAACAATAGGCTTCCATTATTCACCTGAAACTAGAAAATAATGAGGTTGCACCAAGTTCTCTAGCAGCAGAATCATTTGTTCTGGCGTGCTTCGATATCGACCGATACAATTACTTTAGGGGAAAAGAAGTTTTACTTTGCCTAGATCCAGCTCCAAGTTTGAGATTTGACAGCTCATAGCTGAATGCACGATATGGAAGTGGCAGGGAAACTTGTTGAATGTGCAATATAGAGATACAGAGAGCTTCGTAGGAATAATGAACGTGGAGCGTATATTGAGTTGATGGCAGGTCTGCCGAAACCGAATGCGTTGCGAAGCTCGTCCGATTATAATGCTCTGAGCGTTACAATACTACAAGTGGGGATGTGTGTGCAATACTATGTATTTATTTGCCGTCACACCTGACTCTGCCTTGCTTCTCATTGTTTCAGAGGGTGAGCTGTAATATCCTAGCAATTGTTCTTGACATGAGCTATTATTATTATGACAACTGAAGCCGTTTATCACTGCACATCCGACGGAAGAGTTGAGCAATAATTAATTAGTAGCGGATGGCTCAATGTTAAGGGAAGGCTGGGTCTTCTAGGTCCATTATCTTCATAATTAATTACTTACTACGCTACGCTTTTGTTTAAATAGTAACTGTGATACGCGCTTGTTACTGTCCGGTGGACTATTGTCAGTATTATGTGACAAGGCCACGCGTTCAGCTCGTATTGCTGAAAATTCTTACACATAGCCTGCATTGCATTTTGTACTGTATAACAGCAACAACTTCTAGCGAGTTAAATCCATTTCAATTTTTACAGTTCTTGCACTATTTCTCTCTGAAGCTGTTCAATGGAAATTGTCCCATATGTCTATGGCTGCCCGATTCCGCCTGAGCACCCCGCTGTCCTTATTCGGCGCCATAAAGTCCGTTTTTTGTTTAGTTTACACATAGGCTAACAACCCGATAACTTTGGATAATCACAGGCTATTACGGGAATTTAATTCGGAACATTAGTAATAGGTTCTAATGGTATTGTAGCCCAATAATTGAGGCCAGGTTCCAATCACCTGGTGCCAAAATGTCGGGTGACCATAATTAATTCTGCAATTGGCCTTCATTAACAGCAGATTCGGAACCTCCTGCACGAACGCCGAACCGTTTCTACGGCCATGGCTACGACGAGCCTCATCATCGCAGCCCGCCACCATCTCCTCATCACGGACCTTACGACTATGAACACCAGCGTCATTACAAGCACGGAGGCTTCCAACCATCTTGTGCGTCCAGCGGAGACTACTACTGCCTTTACGACAGGGATTATCCCATGTAACTCCCGCTATCATTACTAAAGCCTGAATTTTGTGTATTTCTTAAGCTTAAACCTAGCATCTCGTAGAAGCTTGGATAAACGTTCGATCCCGAACTTTTATTTTTGCATATCTTAGCATACTTCAAGGTCTGGTGCATATTTCCATAAAATAGCATTTTGGAGCAGTTTTTGTGCATATTTTCACATTTTCGATGTCACAAACGGCAATTTTTTTAAACAAAAAATAGTTATTTTTAAAAAAATAATATTTTGGAATACCTAACTTTTTTTTCAAATACTAAAAGTGGATAAAAAGTCTTAATTTGTTACTTAATGTATATTTGAGGTGTTAGCGTACTGCAATATATGCTCCTATTTTAGGTGCTTTTCTGCATGCTCATATTTTTTTAGTTCATATGCAGCCGGGCTTTATTCATTATCAGGTCATTTGATTTCCATGATTATAAGCTGTAATTTGTGTATCGGGATAAAATATTTCGACTTATTAAACTGTGTTCCTATGTATTTTTGCAGGGACAAAGTGAAAACCATTGCCAACCATTATGGATCCCATTTGTCAACCTTATACGAGGATCTGAATCACTACACGACGCAAGACTACATTACTCATGACAATAGCACGCATAATTACAGGTACGTTGAACATTTCCATTTTTTGAAACAGTTACGTTCAAGCTTTGCTAACCCCAATGCGCTGTGACAGGCATAAAGGCCATTTCATTTGCGAGTCTGACGTTTCCTACGTTCGACCAGGCTGGGCAAAGAATTGGAAAGGCGAGTGGGTTGCTGTTCTAAACACGGAAATATTTCCGCAAAGCGTGCGTATTGAAACCTGCAGGTAAGACTACTTTCACTCACGCTATCTTATTAGAGTAAACAGGAAATAACATGCGGAATAATTGGACTATTTTGATAATCAGATTTCCAAAAAAGAAATGCGAATATATGCCACCGTGCTACAAGTCTTACTGCGTGCAGAGATACACCTACGTCAAGCTCATTTGTCTAGATCCGTATGATCCGGACAAGAAGCCGACAGTGGATGTCTTCGAAATCCCTTCAGCCTGTTCCTGTTTCGTGGAAAATTATTCCCTGTACAAATAATTACTTTCCTACAGCTCCGCACAACTGTGTGTCCTCAGTGTTTATTGTTCTTTCGTAGGAAAGCATGGGAAAAAGTATTACTAGACTTTAGATAATTACGTGTAGTATTTAGAATGAACCCATAAAGGATTTACTGAAAATAAACTTATCTATTATTCATGTACATATTTTAATCATAACTTTTGGTAAACTTGGTCGAGCAACTAAAGGTAATCCTAATTGAAGAGATATCCGTACAATAGAGCTGCTTACAGCGAGTTGCACAAACACTTGGGATCAACTACGCGCTTGCACATGCGTTGCATTTGGAGTCTAGATTGTAAATGGCTGGCAAACTCGCCTTGAGTAGCTCTATATTATAATTATTATAAAACCTGGGGAAGTTCTATGCTTTGTAACAGTGGTCGAAGATTAAAATTATAAAAATGCCATTTCCTTGTCAAGCCACAGGATTTTTAATTCACTTCCTATTTCATATGCTATTACATATATTTCCAGTGTTTGGTCATATATGCTGCGATGCGATTTCTGAACTTCAATAGGGAAAAAGATGAATAGTCAAAATCACAAATTGTAACTTTTAGTTCACATTTATTCAATCATACTCCGCAGAGCCGGAAACCCCGGTCGAGTAGATAACAACTACTAGTAGCCAGCCGTTTGAGGCATGGATTGAAGCAAAAACCAAATGAAGTGAAACACTCAACTTAATAGTAGATTGATACACATTAGTATAACGTAAGCATAAACTATGAAATGAAAACTAATTAAGAGAACAGAGAAAAACAAAAAATAAGGTCGAACTGAGCAACGTCTCCTTTGACTCTCGACAACACATACCAAGTATACGGCACTACTTACTGCGTGAACAACTCCGAAAAATCGTAATTATTTTAGTTTCAAACAGATTTTAGTAGATTTATGAATAACAGGGATATGAGCCAGCTCCAGCTTGATTGTCACTACTAGCACACCACCACCTCAACAGTTGAGAGTAGGATGTTACGTAATTAGTCTAGGCTGAGGTAATTGTAAATATTCCCGGCGTATGCGAACCGTAAATAAATATATGAGCTTATCAATTAGTCAACGTCCGTCTTAATTAGTCATCTATCATTGGATATACAAAATACAAACAATAACAAGTATAAGGACGAAGCTTATACGTAGATTGAGTTGAGTAACTATACAATTGGCATAGCTATGGCTTTGACGTGAGCCTCCTTCACTGTAATTAGATTTATTAAGCCCGCATAATAATCTTGTAATGCAATTATTCGTCTAAGTAACGGAAAATGACGTTTACCCTTCTTTCCTGGCTTTTCACAATTGGATTCAATATAATTGAAACTAGAGTTGGGTGAAATTCGGAATTTTATATCTGTGATGTATCATGTAAATCTGCAGATGTTCACTTTGAGCATAAAGTAATTCAAGCTTGTAACTTGATATTGCAATTCTTACAAACAGTAAATACGTATTTTTTTTAAATACGTAAATCTGGTTTGTACATCCCGCTCACGCGTTTAAACGTCATTTTATCTAGAAAACAAAATGGAGTAACTACCTAGTTCATAAGGTCCGCAGTAATTATTAACAAAAAATAAAGTTTTATATGCTAAGCATTGTGATTAATTTACTAGCCCATGTATGAGTTATCTTTGGTTTGAATGATGCCTGTCAGCCATGTAAAGTGGCTACAATGGATTTTAACGACAAGCAACAAAAGAGCGGGTATCAGAACAAACCTAATTACACATGACTGGTACGATGAAGCGGGGCGGCGGATCGGATTCCGACCTTCGTCGCTAAATTCCCAATGAGAAACCCTAGTCCACTACTTCCATTGCTATCAGACACTCCGCGACAAGTCGGAAGCCCAATTGTGCCTTCGTACAAATTGTAAAACCGATTGCGGACCTTCTCAAGTCTCTCCCGTCTCTGAGCAGCAACGAGAAGGGACACCATCTCATTGTTATTGTGATTGAGAAAAATAGAAGTATTTTTGTGCAGTGCGTCGTCGTCGTCGTCGTCTTGCTCCTTGGTAGGAGTCGTGGTAGCTGTACAAACTGCGCCATCCTCGTCCCTGGCAAGAGAGAAAGTGAGGGTGTCAGGTGTCTGAACACA
Organism: Ceratophysella sigillata; assembly: GCA_034693865.1. Taxonomy (NCBI): domain Eukaryota; kingdom Metazoa; phylum Arthropoda; class Collembola; order Poduromorpha; family Hypogastruridae; genus Ceratophysella; species Ceratophysella sigillata. The sequence continues at coordinate 15,657 of JAQFXY010000377.1, read as the reverse complement.
AGGGCTGGTCTCGAAATGAGCTGAATATGTTTCGTCAAGGGCTAGGTCAAGTTCGTCCCGCAGGGCCTGACTCAGCGTGGAGACCGCAATCCCATTCACGCCGTCCGATTTGAACGTGGAAGACATAAAGAGGGGCTTGGAGCCAATGGGCGACGAATCCTCCACTAGAGTGCAACTACTTTCACAAGCCTCAATGCAGTCAACTGCCGGATTTCTGTGGGCAAAAGTACAACAAATTGGTCAACTACTCAAATTATTTGCATTCCACCGTAGATTTGCCGGTTTACATCAAGCTAACGTCACTTATTGAATTGATTAAGTTACATAATACTTACACAGATAAGCGTGTAGGATTGGAATGGGAAGATACAGAGCCAGGATCGCTTGTAGAAATGGTTTCTCTCAAACTTCCTGTACCAGTAATGAGCTGCCAACTACAAGTGAAATAGAAGACAAAACTTAGATTTTATCACGACTCCTGTACGTTTGTACTGACTCACCTGCCAATGCTAGCTGAAGAGTTTGACTCTGGTCGCGTCTGATGATGAGAGTTAAGGCGATTTGGCACCGGAACGGCGACTGGGCTCGTTCTTCCGTGATGTCCTCCATTGACAAGCCCGTTTGGCCCGTTGGAGGTCGAGCCAGACCCATTCTCTTTCGGCCGACTCAATTCCATGGTGAAGCGGGACGTAGGACTTGGACTGTGCAAATGGCGGGCTTGATTCCTTGGTGAGGCCGGTGACCTGGAGAGCTGTCCGTTGAACGCGCCCAAGGACCCGTTTCCACCGTTTGAACTGGTCGTTGGTGAAGACGAGGGGAGTGTGGAGGTAGAGTTAATCATTGAGGCCGTGATAATACAGGAAGAGGTTAGAGACCCATTCGTGGTCAGCTTGGGATTACTATTCGTTTGGCTCAGAGGCTGATTCAAACTGTTCTTGGAGTGATACTGACTCATGAGGAGATGTTGAGCACCGTTACAGTCTTCCCAGGAGTCGTGGTTTACTTGGAAGTAGGCGGGTGGAGTGTCATGACTCTTATTGCTCTGGGAACTGCTGCAAGAATTCAAACTCCAGTTCGACCCTTCCGGACTCGTGTGACTAACTTCTCCGTCCAAGAGAACGCCTTCCAAATGAATGTCAGAGTCATTGCGGACTCGGGAGAGCTGTTGAGGTTTCTGTGATTCCGGTCTACAAACAACAATTGACAATGTTACTTTTCAATCACAAGTTGAAGGCTCATGCTCGGAATAAACTTAAACTTTTCCGTTTTTCCCTTTTCAACGCTGGGGAGTTCTTTTTCCTAATGACTAATGCCTTGAGAATTGGCTCTGGGTTTTGATCGTTGGTGTGGATCAGGAAATAGGAAATGTAAATTAGCTTGCGCCATATAAATAGTTTAAGGTGTTCGTCATCTTGTGACAGTTTGCAACGATGATTTGCTCCCATTTGGTTGAAAATTTAAAAAAACGGAAAATGAACGCTAACAAATAAAAAAAGTGAGCATGAGCCAACCTTGTAGGGCTAGTCCACTAATCTTGATAATCGGACTAGATATTACTAAAAAATTAACCAATCATCTTGCTTCTTAAATAAAGTAATAACTCACATTTGATCGACTCCAAACTCTGGATCAACAATATATTTCAAAAAGTTGAAGCAGAAAAAGAGGATTTCTTCTCCCTTACTCAGTCTATCTTCAAGATTATGCCCAAAAAGCAGCCAGTCATAGGCTAATGTGAGGTACAAAATCTGAAAGCAAACACAGACAAGTGAATTAGGAGTCCAATCTAATCAAGTATTAATCAGCCTTGTTTGCTCACAAGCCACTCACCTGGTCAGCATCTAATGATTTATGAATCTGCCCATCCGCCCACAACGATAATCTGAGGAGGGAGACAAATAAAGGCGTGCGGTCCCAGCCGCTAATGCAATGTATCAACAATCCGCTCTCTCTCTCACGTAGATATGCCAGGAGAAGCTTCAAATAATTCTGCGTCAGGACAACTAAATCCCAATCCTGAAAAGAGAGGTAATACAATTAATATTTAAATAATTCGTCTGGGACAAGAGCTGGTTGTCAGCTTTATACTTGTGATATTATCATATTTAAGCCTTACTCTATAATGCGACCAGTCTAGTTTCAATGAGGCAGCTGTTGGATCAGACGGAACACAAATGTTGGCATCCACATGGCCTTGGTTCCATTCAAAAACTAATTCTTCTGCACGATACCCATTATCACGATACTGTTTAAAAAATTCACAACCGGGATACGGAAGTGACACAATATTGAATTCAGCATAGCGATTCTCCTTGTCTACTTTTTCGGAAGAAGTAACGCTGCAATTACCAAAATTTTGAAAGTTAATGATTGTCAAACCCAAACCAACAATTTATGACCAGGAAATATTTCAATGCTGTTTTGTTGAGCTTACTTGACTCCAAACTTGACTTTTTTCTTTTCCACCATAAGATCTACAATGGTTTGAACTTGAAAGGCTTTTAGAAGACGAATATCTTGACTACGAACACGATCAAACAATTGCCAATCACTCTGTGCCTCCGAAACAACAATTTCATCGTCACCAGGCTCAGCTTCGATTCCTCCACCAGAGAAAAAGTAATCAAAGGAAGATCGACCATAAATTTCAGGACCTCCCGAAAGGGTGGCAGACCTGTAATTAATATGACATCCAATAATTAATCATATAACTATATAAGAGTAAGCAAGTAAATGTTCCCTAGAAGGCTAGGCAACCTATCTTTCTCAGTTAATACACTCACACGAAAAGGAAACGAGTAATATGTTAAACATTTTAACGAGCTTAAGAAGCCGACAAAACGGGTAAACCCAATGTTAATGCAACTAATAAAAAATCTACGCATTGCAAGCCATGAGAAATTCCAACAACGGATACATATGTCTATGCCATACGCTACGCGTAGTATCAGAAAATATACAATATCGGGAAACTGCTAATGAACTGGACTGGATCTAGAATTTAGATCAGAATGAGGTCCACCTGATCATTGTGTAGTCGTATTGCAATGAGTAGCATTCCATTTGAAAGCAATGAGAAAAAGTCTCCCACCGTCCATCTGATTCTGATATGAAAACCTGTAATTCCGAGATAAGTAAGCCCACGTTTATGCTTTAAGCAGCTTGCTTATTAATTAAGTCGGTCAGAAAATAAGAACGACGTATTAATTTGTAAAATAAAAATGTTGTACAATTTTAGAACTGAAGTTCAGTTACAACTTGTTGGTTGTTATGCGACTGGGGCCGTGAAGCGAGAAAAATCTTTTGCTGTTGATATTAGGTGTGATTTGTAAATAGACAGAAAATGACGTCCCATAATCAGATACGGAGTAAATACATAGTGAGAGTACCAAGCACATGCACAGCTTAGAATAGGATAACAGAAATACTGTAACGTGCACTGGGGACTGGGGTTTTCTCATCAAAGATTACACGGTTGCGTAACGGTAGGGGTTGCAATATAAAAGTGCTGAATGCAAATGCGTGAAACACCAATTAAGTAATTTAGTATGAAATAATATATATCTACAATCTTCCTCCCTACTGCAATCTCGAATGGAAGGAAAGACAGAGCTTTACTTACCGACAAATGTGTTTATTGTTGTATAGGATGACTGGGATGGGAAATCTTGCTCGACATCTGGCAAATCTTGCTCTAAAACACAAATCTTTAAGTTTTGGTAACTCTAAATTGCTTTCCTGGATCGCATGGAGACTCAACGAAGACATATTTGAATTAAGTTTCCAGCTGGCACAGAGTCCAGGGGATTTCAAATTAGAAACATTTGCATATGAACATCCTCCGTTGGAATCGCCATTTGTAGTGGGTTTTGGAGCTGATACAGAGGTTGGGGTTTCAGCAGAGTCCTTTTCGGATTCCAGAATGACTAAGCTACTAGGATAATTTGTGCTTAGATCTCCACCAGGATTTGGCAATACCTAGAAACAAAGCAAATTTGAAATTCTATGGCTAACCCCATTTTTGGGATCCATTTCATTCAGTTTGTGTCATGTCGCATAGCTTACCGAATACTTGTAATCCAAATCAAAGAGACTTAGACATCTCTGAATTACATGCTGCATCTGAAAATCAGGAACCGGTTCCAATTAATTGAAAAGCGTATATTTATATAACACTGCATCCCAAACTCTCTAGAATACAGCTTCCGCATCCGCACAAATACAGCGGCAATAAATTAGTGGACGTAATTTTAATTCAAAGTCACTTTGTATGTAATTCAGCTGCGAATCTCACTCATTCTTAGACGCACTACTCTGACAAGGGCTACAGAATACGAAATTTGATCATGCATGAGTCCGAGTCGAGTGTGTGGGTAAGCAAGCTTGAAATAACACTTCAACAAAAAAATAATTATTGGCCTGTTCTCCTTGAACATGAAAGTGTGAGTTGAATGAATTCAGCCTATTACTATCGACGCATAGAACACACAAAGGTGTAAATGCAAAGTAGCCAGACATCTTAGTATGTTTATTGAGAATTGAATTGATAAACAAGAAACAGGATTTTTAATTAGTGAAATGGAAATCCTAATCTAGCAAGTACAAGGCGACGACACATGTAGTCCGCCCGTTCCCTCTCTTATATGCTAATAATAGTATCCGCAATCCGCACCAACACGTACGCAGTACTTACGCATCCTCGCATAAAACGGTACAACGTCCAATACAATTCAGCTTGTCAGACAGAGGTTCAATAAGTAGCTTGCCCGTCTCATTCTGGCTACTGAGGTATTAAGTATACATAACAGCTTCGCATTTTTAAATGAGACTAACTCACATCAACTATTAAAGAGATATGACCTGCAAAGGGATACAATTATGGAGTACCTTTATCAGTCTGGCATCATGAGACATCGAACTGATATAAAAAGAAGCATTGCAATCAAGAGCAAGGTGAAAACAACAATGCTGGTTGCTACTGTGTCCGACGGGGTTATGAATGAACATTGGCAAATCAATTGAGAACTACGCATTGCATAGTTAAGCAAGTACTTCATGCATACTATACAAATACTGAGTTTCTGGAATTTCCTGGAACCAATGATGTTTATTTTTATTCGTAGAAAGGCTAGGCCACGATTCTGTTGTTTTATCCCTAATTCATTGGTGTAATTAACAGTTCTTACTTCTATTAGCTCATCTGGACTGGGAAGCACACATACATTACATAGAGGCAGCATTGCATAATTTCACAACTGTTTTTGGTAATTCGCTTAAGGAAGAATAGTGAACAGGTGCAGGAGAGGGTTCAAACTTCTAGTTGATGGACTAAAGCAGAATAGTGAGCAAGTAAATAATTAACTGACAAGGAAAAAGCTGGTTTATTTACACAATTTCACTTGAATGCCTTATGCACTTGTTCGTTGCACCAGAACAGAACTTTTTCCCTATCTATTCACTTAAGTCAGTCTGTGTACAACTATCTGCAACTCTATTTTGGTAAACCCGAAAATAAATCTGGTAATTCAATTTGAAGATGAGTAAGTTCCATCTAACAACTGCTTAATCTATACCCCAAGTAAGTCTGAAGCGGCGTAATTGTGTAAACAAAGTTTCTTCGAAATACCATAGAGGCTGTAGCACAAACCTACAATGTTATGACCCGTGATAACCGTTGAACGTCACGTTTACGTGTTTATAACAGACCAATACGTCTGTTTTTTAAGCGATCACTTCATTAGAACTATAGTTTAGTTTAGAAGATGCTTTTAGCGAGTATACTATACATAGAGGTATATGATGCATTCAGGCTCAAAGCAGCTAACCAGATTAAAAGTATCTGTAATAAGCTGCTTGGTATCTATTTTAAACACTATTTTGTAATGGATTTCTCACAAATCTAACGAAACTGTTACTTTTGAATCAAACAATGTTGGTACACGTAATTATTTTAATAAGATGGAGAGCTAGACCATATTATAATCTATAATGACAAAAAGCTTAATATTTTAGACGAACTTACTCTGGGCTGTGTATCCTTTGCTTTGTAAGTCGTTTTTGAGAATAATTCCAATAGACTTTTAAGTTCTTCCGGTTTGACCATCATCGCGTCCTCACGGGGCAGTCCACCGTTCGTATCACCGTCGAATACGCGGCAAGGAAGACAGTCATTCACTGCTGGAGCTGGAGCCACCAAGGGCACTTCGGCCAACGCCTCCATCATGTTTGAGTCTTTCATAAACACAAATACTAATAGCTCTGTCACTCAATTACAAATCAGAGGAACTGCACGACTTTCAATACTTTTCTCCGGAGCCCTTACCAGCTATTTCACAACTTCAATTTAGAGTCCGGTATTTCAATTTAATGAGTTCTGTCAAGAGGTTACACAATAAACTGACACTTAACGCGGTGCTTCTTTCCAAGTGCAACAACATCTACGTTAGAGTCAACGGGATATTGAATCTGACCATATAACGTTTGGGAAATCTGCAATAAAAACATGCGATAAGTAAGTACATGCTATTTTGTGAACACATCAACATAATAATAGGATGGACTGGTCACATATATATAATTAAAATTTCTAGAAATAGTCGGTGGTCCACCTTCAGGTAAAGCATTATTATACATACTATTTGTATGGTACCAACTTTACTTGCTTCTGATCAAATAACAAAGAACTAGTTTGGCTTGTCGCCAGGCCTTCTGCGTCAATGGCCTAGAAGCTAGTCTCGACTCCGACTCAGATGTTAAAACTGCTCTGTCACCCATTTAAACCATTAAACTCCCAACCAACACGTTCCTATTTTGTACCCGATTCTACGCATCACTGACACCAGTCATAGTCACATGCAATCTGCAATATTCAGGAATCCGATTTAACTTACATTTACATGTCGCACTTGGATTTGTAAACGAGTTTAGAATAAAAGTATTAACCTATGGTGACTGACAACATCGAGACCGACAAGGCTACCGAATGATTCTGAAACATGTAACAAGCTTTTACTTTTTAATTTCTCGCACCAATTCAGGCTGCGTATTTCGAACAAAACTCCATATAAAATAAACGGCAGCCATTATAATCCGCAATCTATGTAGCATATAACTTTCAATCGCTGCTATTGATATGGAATTGTAATTGTATGATATGATAGATCACAAATGAATAGAAAGTACTTAGCGCTGAACAGTTACTTTATAATATGCTAAAAGCCATTCTTCACGGCAGTCAACGGGGATTTCATTCGTTTCTACGCTTTCTGTAAATGCCGAATCGGAGATCTCAAGCTCCTGACTCAAGTTCGTCATAGACAGTTTAATCCATCAGGAATATTCCAGGCCCATAACACATAACCACTGAACACGCAACCAAAGGAAGTTTATGTGATCGCACCATATTATTGAGCACGATACGCGAAGTTTCCACATCAAGAAATAATTTGGGGAAAAAAGTATTAGATGCAGTTTTGTTCCGAAATACTGCGTCATAAGGCATAAAACAATTCCGGCTCGTTTACGACTACTAAAGCAGTTCTACATATATTGCTGATTCTCAGGATCTTGATCTGTAGTCCGTAAAATAACTCACGAATGAGTCGTTCAGAATCAGTTTTGGTTAAAGGTTGTTCGTCGCACAAATTAGCTTTCCTTCTCTTCCAAATCAACTAACAGACTTTGCCTATCGAAACTATTATACTAGTTTGACAAGGAAATACAATGCCACAAGACCGATTTGCACTGGAAAATCAACAGTACATTCTTACTAGAATTGGGCCAATGTTTTGAATCCAGTCCGGAGTCCGGGATGATAAAGTAAACAACGACGACTGACGCTTTGTTTAGCTAAATAGTTGCCAGAATTCGGACACCGCAGCCAAGTTTAACTTTAAATGACGCATTATGCAAAGTCCTCCACAGAAATCAAATCTTCTCCTAATCTTGTCCCAACGTCTGGCCTTCTCTTACATTCACATTGTACATGAATTAGTGATTCATCATTTAAGTAGCTAATTCCTCCCTTTCCTTCTACTCGACAACGATAAGAAAGGTTTCCCGTGCATTCAACACTAGGCTTAAAATCCTGGATTTACAATTACAACCCAACCCGAAGATACCTACTGTGTTAAGATCGGTATACCCAATCCCTTTGTCCTTTTGAATATCCGAAAAAATACAAATTCACCTATTAAGCTTAATAGTTGAAAAAGTTAATCCAGCGTCGCATCCGCATGTTATGCTTTAATATTTACACTTCAACTTAAACACTCAAAAAGGACAGGACAGACCTAACTCAATTTTCAAATAGTGAACCTATAACCTAATAGATACACAAAATATGGGATTTTATACGAACTCAGCAATCAGCGGGGACATGCCCAGTGGACAGTAAGGGCGGCATGGTAGATCGTAACATACGGTTGGAAAAGGGCTTACAAGCTGTTGGTACTGGAGGCACAGGAGGTCCATGCGGTTCGGGTTCGTGGTCCCATCCTGGAGTTCTTCCAGGCAAATTCCAGCACTTCTTGATTCTTCCACTGCGTATGGACACACTCAACAACACTCGACCTCGTCCGCCCGTCCACAATCCTCAAATGTGGATCATAAACAGGCTCACATGAATGAATGAATGTGTGGGGGATGGAGGTCTAGCGGCAGCTTTCCACCGACGAGCATGGCCCACATATCACGTTCTACAACCCACTACCAGCCACTCAGGCCATCTTCCATTATTTGGCAATTTACAGATCCAGCATGTTGCCGAGGTTTGTAACGCTACTGTTACTTGGTTCATCTTGCGTAAATAACTTTGGTAAGCTGGGCTGAGCATGTGCCCAACCCTTGCCACAGCCTGTACACTATCGTCGCCGTCGTAGTAGCTATATAGTAGTAGTAGTAAATAATACCATAAAAAACTCCATTCTCATCCTCGTGTAGAGAAAATACACTGGCCACCTACGAGAAGTGGACAGAACACGCTGCCGCAGGTCAAGACGGGGCGTGGGTGTGGTGGGACTGCGAGGTGGGCCCGTGGGTTCTGAGCCGCATGCCTCAGCTTCGAGAAACCATGCCCGGTCCATAGCCAAAAGGTACAAATTAAAGGGAATAACTACGTGAAAATAAAACCAACACCGCTTGGCCATGTGGAATCGGAATGAGATACGTAGCATAGCATTGCACATTGCACTTTGAAATACAGGGTGGCTTGGCCGATAGTTGAATGTTTTTATTTATAATTATCAAACAAAACAAATGAAAGGAGAACTGAACTTAACTCATAATTAGCACAACAAACATCATTCACCATCATACTACCATATTCATTGACACACCTGTAGTTAAAACTAGCTGGCCACAATTCAGTGCCAAGCACTGATCTGTGTAACTGAAATGGGTACAACTTGCACGGAAATATGTGCCTATAACTTGTTTTGAGCCCGTAACTACTGAATTGAGAACAATCAATCAGAAGCAGAATGAAAACCTCGACATGCCTGCATGCATGCCATCACACATACATACAGTACACCAATAATAAGTAAGCTCGTTAAAAGTGAAATTAGTGAGAGATAAGGTTTCAGGATGGCTACATTTACGTTTACTTTTTGAAGCAACTACATTGATGAGTTTGGGTTAACGTACGTTAAGTTTGGATTAACGTACGGTGAGTTGCTACGTGTTGTTACGGCGACTCCCACTCGATTGTTACAAACTTCTTACCGAGTCAATTCTGGATATGGATTTTTAGGTATAAAAACCTGCCTTCGGCAGCTCGGGACCAGAAAGGCGATTACATACACCAGCTTATCCCTGCTTCCGGTGATACCAATTTACATACAATTGGTATCCAACGAAACAGATATTTTTCTTCAGAAATGAGGCTCAAAAGTCATTCGAGTTTACATATGGTACTTTCGGTAATACCAATTTACCTATGCCCAATGTTCGTATTTTCCTGAATTTAATTATTCTTATATATAAATTGGTAACACATCGTTTTTTAATTTTTTGTTAGGCTATATGTTTGTCCCATTTTGTATGTAACATGCGAGTTACACGTAATTACATTGCAGCCTTTGCTTCCCGGCTGCTTCACGAACGCTGCTAATTACTTGATCTTATATACGCAGCTGATAACTAAACGTAACAAGCGTAACGGACAGACGGACGACCGGAGCATCCCATAAGACCTTTCTGGTCTAAAAAGGTATAAAGGATATGTTTAAATATTTGACACAGCCGAGGTTTAATCAATTGGAGAGGATAGGAACGTTATCCTTACTTGTGAAATTGGTTTTTAAATTCTGTAACTCCGAAGTACGTCGTATACGTCTAAGTGAGTTAATTCTCATGCCAACCTGTACACTCGACGTGAACGTGACTGTCTTTTGAAATTATGTCAACAAACAAAAGTTCTTGGAATCAGAATCTGGCTGGAAGTAGTGTGGTAATAGTAGTAGTAGTGCTCACACTTAGCCGGCATGGGATCAGGTAATCAGGACAGAAGCGTTTATCACGCTTCTGTCCACTGTCCAGCCCCAGTCCCGTTGCTGGCGTTTTTTCTTCACACGGAAGGGAGGACGACGGAAGGAAGGATACACCACAGAGTCATTAATGTCGTTATATTAGGTGATTAGTATTAAGCTTCTTTTTTTAAAAAAATTGAAAATAAGAGTTTAACGTCTGTACACGGTAAAGTTTACGGTAACGCGGTTTCGGTGATATTTAAACACTGCAAAAAAACGCACAACAGAATGATCGAAAAAGAAAAGAAAGAATCTAATTTGAGCTATAACTACATTTCTTGATTTCGTTAATTAATTTTTTATAATTTCAATTCAGGATCCAGGATCCCGATGTATTATTTTACGTATGTAGTCGACACCAATATTGTTTGGAACCACGCTGTTGTGTGTATTTACGTAATGCAAAATACGATGAAAATATGTGAAACGGAATATATTTTAGTATTAAGTACACGGAACACGGAACGCGGAACCTGGTTTGACCAGCATAATGTGCACAGAACAAGCCTTGTTTTCCCCGTGCGCGGATACTTCACCGAATTTTTGTTTCGCCGACTGACTTAATTGTCGAATTTTTTATTATCGCCTTGCCTTTGTAACGATAGGGTTTCTGTATCGAACACTTTTTATCACAAAGAAAATATATGTGAAACAAATTAACATAGTATTAAGATTCGAAAAAACTAACTTGTAGCTAAAATTTAAAATAATATTTGAAAAAATCAACATTAATCACTATCCAGTGATTTGTGAAAAGTGAATGAATGTACGTTGAAACAATTAGTTGAACTTATGCATGCATTGTGCGATGAAATAATGGAATCAAGATACACAATGGGACCACTCGATGTTGTGTTGTAGATGTCTACAGCAGCGTTGAAAAATTAAATATTTGACATTGTACTGCAGGTGTTTTCCGAACACCATTTCTTATTTAAAATAAACAAAACCTTGAAAGGAACTACCGCAGGTTGTTTCCCTGAACTTATTAACTCACACAATGACAGGATTGTTAAAGGTAAACGAATAACGAATGATAAGAAAGAAAGATTAAACTCAGTATTGTGTTTTAGTTAATATTTACATAGAATTATGTCGTGTCGGCCAAAGTGACTTCGATAAAACGACCTGGCGATCAAAAGAACATCCGTTCAAAAAAACTTGATAATAAAGCCATTCAAAGTAAATTCGGAAAAGTTTCCAACAATAGTTTTCCCGAGTGAAACCAATAAATGTTTTTATTAGTTTGAGTTGTTAGCCCTTGCCGATGTTTTCATTTCCCGTATCGTATCTATGTATGTAGTTGTATTTGTATGTACTGTACAGTTGTATTGCAGTCGGCATAAAAGTTATTGCTTTCAAATTGTCACGACATTAATGCATGTCATTTTCATTTAATGTCTGAACTATTACGCACTTACCACTTGGTATACAAATACAAATGGTGATGGCTTTTAGATTATTTATATCATATCAGGGTTAAATAATAAAGTGCTAACCGGTCTGACCCACCTATTGTATATTCTACTTATAATGGGATTAAACTTAAACGAATGCCGGTGAATATTCGGCTAGTTAAGCTAAGATAGTTTCCTTCCCTAAAGGTAATCCGGCGGAGTCCGTACGTTCGTAGTTCGTACCCGGCCCACAAAAATGGAAATACAGCCGCATCTCCCACAACGCCTAATAATGCCACCCTATTGCATGTACAAATGTATGTATCTCACGACGTAGATACATATCATTATACCAAATCAAAATGCATTATTTATCATTTACTTATTCAAGGTAAAAATGAAAGTCTAAATCAGGAAAGCACTTCACAATTTCCACATGCGGATCCACTGCTCACGACGAGTTAGCCAGAATATGTATAATGATTAAGTAGCTTTTATGTGGATTTTAAGTTTTCGATGCATTACTGTCTATGGCTAGTTCAATGTGAGCAGTTCTGTCCATGATTCTTGGACGGAAGTGGTATCGCGGCACCATATTATCGCAAATAATTTTTATTTATCGACAGGCAATTTTATCAACACGTAACTTTTATCTTCTGGCTCTTTTATCGAAGCGTATAACAGTTTATCTATTTACACAACCGCTGCGCTGCAGAAACTGTAGGTCAATTTCTAACCTGAAGCACACAAAATTTTACAATTACTAACACTCATGGTCATGATAAAACTAAAGCAGAAAGTCACCGCTCATAAATTAACGAATTTACCTGTCTAGACCAATTGAAGTCAATTTCTAAACATTTACAATCGTACTCAATATTTACCAAAACTCTAGTTACAGCTACTTTGACGAAGATTCACAGAGAAATAAATTACTCAGCTTAACTTACTTGCATTTCCTTTTATTGATTTAAACTTATTGAGTAGGTAAAGTACTGATAAATATGTTCTTAAATTACTGTAACTCTGGATTTTTCGATAATTTGAAACTCCGATAAAAGTTCCGAATCGAAATCATATAAAGTTTTCGTTGACAATGTTGTTTCGATTTCGTTAATATTTCCGCTCACGAATATTATGCACGTCGGGTTATCATTTACTTGGTTATGATTATAATTATGAGGTAAGGTAATACGATAAGCACTAGCATAAAGAGGTTTAATGGAATGTTAAAATTTTAACTCGTTCGTACATCCGAATAAATAAATAAAAACTCAGGAGCGTTAATTTTAAGTGTTGATTTTATGCATATCCCGTAATTTCCTTGAAGTATAAAGCTTAATATTTTGCTTAACCTAACCTATCACAGTTTTTGAGACCTTCGCTAGAGTTTGTAATGATATTTATGATATGCCTTGTTTGTTACAGGATGAGAATTGAGAATACGTAGATAATAGTTCATGGGGCATGTTTCTAAAAGTTCACTGTCACTGGACACACAAATAAACTGGAAATGTTGAACAATTTAGCGAATCAATTCAGAGAAGACAAGTAATTTATTGACCTTTGCCAAAGTTTGTTGCACTGCAAGTTCACTCAACTAGAAACATTTTAATTGACTAGTAATTAAGACATACTTGCTATCTAGCACCATTTTCTCCCATGTCTTTTTGTTAGAGCGTCAATGACTTCCCTGCTATTTCACATCTTTACTTCATAAGTCGATAATCAGCTTAATATTGTTGGAGTTCATAAAATGTACGTGAACAAGTTTGGACATAAATGATTTAGATAAGTTTCTTGACATTTGCTTCTGTGTTGTTCCCTTTTCAAGCAATAGTTACTACATCTCCTACTAAATCCTCCAATTCTTAATTGGTAAGTTATATTAATATAGCCGTATGGAGTTATCTTTGCTAGGTTTGTCAAATTACTATAAGTCAAGAGTGATGGTCACATAGGTCATGATCGAGCGCAACTGAAGAGATAAATATGTAATACTTAATATACCAGCCAGCAATTCGGGCAGGTCCGGCCTAGCTACTCCTAAGGCTTTGGGCAAAGACATTCGAAATTAAGTTTTTACTCGATTGAAAAACTTTGGAACGTTAGTAATTGCGCAGCGTTCAAGATGCAAGACTTTCTCTGTAAGTTCTGGGTTGTTTCTTTCCACTGTGAGGATATTTTGACACCATATATATTCAGTATTTGGGCGAATCTTAGGGTATTTTTGTTTAGCTATTTGCGGAAATGTTGACAGTTTAATTAATGTAGTAAAATATCATCCCATGCCACGACTCCACAATCGGTATCACATAAGACGGGGCAAAGATATTTCTTGGTGCATGCTAGAAGCTAAAAAATAAATAAATTGATTTAAATAATTCTTGCTGCATCTGCTTCGAGCAACAGAGATGTTTGAGAATCGCCAAAGTATTTGATATTTCCATGCTGTATTTTCACGCAGCGCAAGAAATATTTTAAGAATTACGAAGGTTCTTTATATATCCATGTTGTATTATATTTGCATGTAGTGCAAGAATTTTTTTTGAGAATTCCGAAGGTTTCGATACTTTTACTTTAATTATTTTAAGGTGTAATTTTTAGTCGGCCATGTAGGCCTCTCGGATTTTTAGGCCCTGGGCATATGCCCCCGCTCACAATAGACTAACGGCGGGCCTGAATTCAGGAGTGGCGTGGGCGTGCATTGAACACGTTTATAGTTTGCTCGTGTGAGATTTTTTTAAACCACATCAGTACTAAAAAAAAAAGTGCAAAACGCACAACCTTTTCATTTATGTATTTACTGATCCTGGAAAATAACAAATAGGACATGATGAGCTTCCTCGTTTGATACACGTAGATATAGTAGCGGGTTGAGTTATATAATTAGCTGATTAGTAAATAAAGTACTTGACGCATTCACTCCAATACCAGACCACCCTACTACAGGAATGCAATTGAAATTGAACAGGTAGCTGCAATCATGATTTACTCAAGAATTTGAGCAAGGCTGAGAGTATTTTGATCACAGGGAATACCCTAGAACAGAAAACAGACCTGTGTATTCCTGTGTCTAAATGATTCGCAGAAGAAGACCGGTAGAAAGTTGGGCGCTGAACAACAGGTCCACTCATTAACTGCTTTAATAAATCATTGAGAATTGAGTGATGAGGGAAAATAGTGCCATTATTTCTCAGGTTAGCAAAAAAATATGATAATACGAGTACATGAAGCAAATTATTCGCCGAAAGAGAGATGTGCCCACTTCCCACTTCTTATTAATGTTGTTATTATGGTGAGTAAATAATATAAAAGCTTATTACAACAAACATTTTTCAATATTTTCAATATTTCGCAAGCAAGTTCTGTTTATTCTTTGAAGCCATAAAGGCCTGATACACTAAGGTTGTATGTATACATATTTATATGGTCAGCATGTACTAGTATTTTCAAATGCGGCTACGTTAGTGAAAGCTGTCGCATAATCGGATAGACAATAACACATTTTTTAATTTCAGTAAAATAGAAAAAAAAATTAGTAGGTTCAACAACACTTTTTGCCAAAAATTGGAATATTAAATCACCTAATACATTAGGTTAAGGACCTAAGAAAATCATTGTGAGGTTCTTAAACGCGTATTTGGCCATTAAGGGGATTTGAAATAGGAGGACCACAGGTGAACGGGACGTTGTATCGACATGGTTGAAACAGTTTTGAAAATCGCAGC
>JAQFXY010000376.1:0-31684 GCA_034693865.1 Ceratophysella sigillata | reverse complement strand
TTCCAAGCCACATCCCCAAGACCAGTCCAATCGAGCCATTGGCCCAATCGTTTTAAACGGGCCATTGTCTTCAACGCCGCGCCTTCAACATAGATGTCAATTGGAGGTAAATCCAATAGACACTCCATTGAAGCAGTGGGCGTCGATTTCATCACCCCGCAGATACTGACAAGGGCTAGTCTTTGAACCCTTTGCACCGCCTGTAAATTTTTTGAGGGTTACAAAAGTTGTTACTTATTTCAGAAAAGGCACTTTTTATCGCAAGCATGGCTAGTATACATGTCCTCCTATTTAACGCCATATTTTGGCGTCACGAGGCCGTAACCAACGGCTCACTGCTTTTTAAATTCAAACCTGCGCAAATCCACCTAAGTAACTAAATATGGCAAACGAGAATCTCTGCCAATGAATTTCTATTTGACGACAAAAAGCCTAATTCAATTCTGTATTTAATAAATACACAATTTAAAATGAAATAAATTTGGGTTTAGATGGTTTACTTCTCCTCAGAAGTGAATATCAATTTAGGAGTATTTTCTAACTGCATTCGTTTGGCAGTGACTATATTTGCAGTTACATATGTTGCAGATCCTCAAGCGAGCGGGGCGACGGTAGCAGGAGCTGGAAGCAAAGTACGGGGCTGATTAATCCAATAAGATTCTAATTGTCAGTTGATAAAATAAATGGCACGCGTCGGTCGCAGTTTTTCTCCTTGGCATGCTGCACGCACAAGGCTAAGAGTAGAACACAGAGCATGAACTTGTTGGCTAAATCCATAGTACTGGCATTGGCATTGTACAGAAGCAAGGACAACTGGTGCAACCCTGAATTTAGAAGTAATGCGTATGGAAATGTATTTCTTACAACAAGGAAATCAAAACAGTAGAAAAACAGAAAGTCGGATACGTTGACTGAATGCGGAACTTAATTCACATTTTTGGAAATATGCTTGAAACTTTTCCTCTCTGCCTCCCACCTATTCCACTACCCGTGATTTTCCCTGTTAAACAGAGTTGTCAGCTTCATAGTCCCGTATTGCGGAGTTCAGAGCTGGAAATTGGAAAAGTTGTATTTGAGTTTGTAATAAGAAATGGGAGTGACGGATGGGCATGGAACTGGAAAATAATGTCTATTGTGTAACAGTCGGAGTCGGGACTAAATTTGAGTTTGATGGGATTAGGCTCACATCTTTCTCGCCTGACATTCAGTGACAGTCCCTGTATTCCCCTTGCATGCGAACAGGAAAACTCGACTCTCCGTTTTTCCCGTCTCAGCCCTGTGTTCATGAATATGCAGATCCCCTTCGGAGTAGCCTGTATAAAATAATAACATTTTGAAGAGAGACAAAGTCCACATTACCTGTGGATTCTTCCCTTTGTTTTCTAGTCAGAGAGTGATATGAGGCGTGATGATCTAATCGAGCTGCATGAATGACAGTAAACAAGGTGAAATAACCTTGAGAATATAAATTGCTTTTCCTACATTCCTGACTCGATCCATTAAATGCTTGGGAAAATATTGATTCAACTGTACCTTCCTCCTGGCCGCACTGTATGCTATATTCTTATGCTGCAGAAAAAGGCCAATCGATATCCTCAGGTACAAAATGGTTTCGCCAAAAATTGACACAAGTAATCTTTCTTTAATTCAGGATGACAAACAGGTTTCCTGAGAAAACGTTCAATTAGAAAAGCATCTCGAACAAATTTTCCCGAAATTTTTTTTTTTATTAATTTTTTGAGTACAAAATTAGCTGAGGTTTGCGGAAACTATTTTAATGTGACAAGCTTATCCGATGTAACGTTTTTGCGGAAGATTTTTAATTGAAACCTTTTTCCGAAGAGATTTTCCGTGTTAGGGAACATTCAACCTGAACAATTTCTAATAGGTACATCATTTAATCGTCTGAATGTACTGTGCGAAGCCGCTTTCGGTAATGAAACCCAACTTGTTGGGCTTATGTGGAATGGAAATTATGTTTTAATGATCCCTAATTCAGTTTATTTATACTTCATAACTAAATAATACTTTCCCTTACATATTATTCTATTAATATTTCTGATATTAGCCAGCCTGTTGATTCACAGGCTTTCTCCGGCACAATGCTTACGTGCCTCTTCAGTTTGAGCTCGCGTGCGACTTACGTCATGAACTCTTCTCAAGCCTCAGGATTTATTCGTACAAGTAGAAAAGAGTATCAGGCTTCCTTAATTCCACTCTTACTTTCCTTCCAAGTACTAAAGTGTACAAATGAATTTAAAACAGTTGGAAGGAGAAGAGCATAAGTACCTAAGCCAAAAGCCTATGAAACACGAGTCCGGATTGGGATATAGAGTTACAGAAACTAATGAGAATCTTTCACTGCGTAGGCAGTTGCGAATATATCCACATATAAAGTAGAGCGTATTAAATCTATAGTGCCTACATCCAGTATGTATTCCAGGCGACAAAGTTAATTAAATTCGGATAATGGGCAAAAGTTGTCATTTGTCATTCTCTCCCGTGGTAAACACTAGAAAATAAATGCTATGCACAAAGTGTGGAAATGTATTGTGTCCTCGTACATGATTCTGTGGTAAACTTTCGTATGTAATAATAAGTGACCTCAATTCCCACTCGATTTCGGATATTTTAATTATTTTTAGCTATAGACTGGTATTTGCACATAACTGTTAGGCACGTTATCAGAAAAGGATTATTGGCCTGCTGTGCAAACCCGGGATAGCTCCGCATTTGAGAAAACAATTATTTTTGACAAGCAGTATTTTTTTACCTACTCGTATCATGCAAACTAAAAAAGGCTATTTTGACTACTCTCACATTCAAAATTTCATTTTCGTAATCAAATTACTAAAACAATTCAAAAAGGACTCAGCCTTTTAAACTATTTTTGAAATTCATAACTGAATGAAACTGATGAAAAATGTCGAGAAATGAAACAATCTACATGTTTACACAAATCTTTTCAAATGATGAACACACATTGTGACTTTGGTAACGTATGAAATATTGTACGTTATGACGCCGCCATTGTCAAGTGTCTCAGTTGAAAGAACAAGAAAAGTCTCAACAATGCATTTCATAAACGAACGTTATACATACTTACAACATCTATTGACTACAAAAATCTCTAGTTTCAAATCATACTAAGACTGTTTGCCAAAAACACATTTTCCCGGTTGTCCGGGATTTTTCAGAGTTCACCAAAATTACATTTGCCAAACAAGCACTTTATGCGAAATCTTTATTTTCCTGGCCAACCTAGCCTAACTATTATATGCATTTCGAATAATTTGATTTCCGACAATGTAGGTACTAACACGGTAGGATATGCTACGCGTGGTCTGCTTTGATATAGACTTACCGGCCAGAGGGCTGAGACGGCATGACTCCGGTGTTCGTGCTCGTAGAGATGACATTGAAATATTCCATTACTCAGATGACTCGTGCAAACACCCAGCGTCCCAAACCGTGTCGTCGTTATAATCTTACTCACTTTAATTATTTTCCTAAACATTTCTTCACTCTCTCTCACTTCGTAGAGACTATTCTCCGTCTCCTCTGACGCTTCGCCTCCAAAATCCTCCAAATACCGTCCACCGCCCCGACGGCTAATGTTCCCCTCAAACCTTCCACTGTTTGTGTAGTAACTATTGTATTGAGCGTACTTACGATGAAAATCATGTTGTATATCCGTCAAATTCGGGTTAGTTTCGTAGTATTTCGTAATAACTAGGTTTCTCTTGATAACCCAGTCGGCTTGAAGGAAGCTGTAAGTGGCGAGAATGGCAAGAATGATGGAGAGCAGAACCCAGAAACCCGAAATTGACCAAGACGTGACCACATGCCGCCGGAGGATTCCCATGCGCCCCTCGCCAGGAGCAGCGTACTTAAGATCCATTTCCCAACAACAATGTTGATAAGCCTCCGTGAAGATGCTAGGCTCCAAAGCCCATATTCCCGCCCATATGGTTCTTGTTATGACACTTTTCCGTTCTTTTTTACGAGTTACTCACACTTGCCTTCCTTTCCTAAACCAGCCTCATAAATCATTTTTTTAGTTCCACAAAAAATAACTAATAATTTTTTAACGAGTCTAATTAGGCTTATTCTTATTTGTCTTGCCAAGGGTCAGGTCAGGAAATTTGAGTGAGGGTATTCCCAGTTCCATGTGTGTGTGTGTGTGTGTGTGGCAGACGGAGGGAAGGGGAAACTCGGAATTCCAGAGACGTTCTTCTTCTCCAAGACGTGAGAAGCGGAATGAGAGAATCTCCCACTTCTCCAGCCTGCCTTATACCAGAGTTTCTACTTGAGGAAAAGACCGAGAAATGACGATACGCAGAGGAAAAGACGGATTCCAGTGCAGATCATCCCCACACGACGAGCATCAGGCATCCACCTAACACGAGACTTTCTCACACTCTCTTCGGCCCAAGAGTTGTACGGAGAATATTGCATGCGCGAATTGATGTGAGAATTCTGGCTCTCTCAGTGCGGGCACGGCTTCTGCCACCACTGGGTCCTGTCTTGTCGCGGAATGAGTGGAGCGAAAGAGAATGGACAAGTTCTCGAGGGAATTCTACAGGTCCAGGACTCTCTTTGGAGTTCTGCTCGTAATCGGATATGCTTCTCTGAACATACGGTGGAGGCTAGGATGGACAGAGTTCTAATGATAAAATATCTGCTTGAATTATTCCTCCAGTTTGCACTAATATTCGGCTTTCGTACAGATTTGCCGGTCTGCTTAAGCTTTCTATCGATTTATATAATACAAGCTTTATTAAAACCAGATTTAATAATTTCAGCAAAGCATTGCAGAGACGGTTTTACTTAAAAGGCCTCTATGGATTCGAAAGAGCTCAAAATACACTCCTGTCGAATTCAACGAATCTGAAAACCGCTGCGCATAACCTGGTTTTTTCAGCTTCACGGCATTATTATTACTTTTTAGTTTTAGTAAATATTAAACTGTCAACCGCTGTCTATAGCTTACCAATTAAATACAAACCATGTAAAGCAGAGAATCCGCCTTACCAAAAATAACCGCTTTTACATGCTTAATTTGCAATCTGATTAACCGCAACCAAATTGCTACAAATATATCTGAAGTATTGGAACTGAATAGGTGTACTGTGCTTGAGTATAATAGGTAAACTTTCCATGTTCCCTTGGCCTTGTGAGACAATGAAATAAACCCACAGTCGTTGAAGTTGTAGAAGTGGATATCTGAAGAATTTCTGATGAGCTAACCGGGAATGAAGCGTTAAGCCAGCTGATAATGATTTTGAAAAAGCAGAAGGAAGGGGATAAGGAGTTCTTCCGTTATAATATCCTTGGAGATTTCAAACTGACTAACGCAATGTTCCATCCCCGTCTGTGTTCTGTATGACTAAAGTCAACCCTATTGTAATTTCCCTCTGCCTTTGGGTCCACAGGGACTTGAGTTGAGTCGATTCTGGAAAATACATTGGATTTGGAGTTAGTCATCTCGCTCCTAATCAAAGTAATGGTATAACTTTCCCGAATACAATGCTTGGCGTCTTCTCACCCTTGTAATGTAATCAACACTTGTCTCAAATAAGTGAATTAATTACCTCAATCTTATATACTCCAGAAAGCTATAAGCGGCACAAGGGCATTGTGATGTTTGCGTGTTGAGCTAATATTGGTATAAAAATACAATACAGCCAAAGCCAACGATCCAGGCGTTTTGACCATTAGTTTTGGAGCATTCTATGTTTTTCCAGCATTGGATAAAAGTTATATTATGTCAACCCATATTCACTCGTCAGTCCAGTTAACGAATTGGTGAATGTGAGCGTAACGTGTCTTCATGGACCGTGTTTGCCAAATACGGAATACTTACCTTCGTGTCATGAATTCCAACCTGACATGTCCACCTCGGATGAATATTTTAATTTGGATATCGAACAGCCAACCGAGCACATAATTTATGGGTTTATATTCATCGTGTATGTACGTACAATTGGCGTGAAACGTGAAAAGCACGATTCAGGATCATTTATCCAAAACGTATTTGTTGACATATTATTACGTGGAAGCCTGAATAAAGGAATTATATAGTATTACACTCAAACTAAGCACAACGTCGGACTCGAAATCGCGGAACCATTTGTGCTACACCTACTCGGCATGCGTTTTGGGAGCAGATCCGCTAAGCTCATTGACTGCTCAGATGCACCTGATCAACAAGATTAAGAAAACGTTTATTGTCTCATAATAATTTAAAAATAGCTGCACATACCAGAAACACACAAGAAAAATACTGTTTAGTATAGACGGTCTCAAGTCATTGACGAAATATTTTATATATTTTACACATGCATCTTTGACTCAGGCAGGGACGTAGAAGGGAGACTTTGTTGACTTGGTGTTGATGAAAGCAAACTCGTGGAAGAGGAAGACCCCTTTGTCACCAGCAACCAGATTGGGTTCATCGTGGAAGGGCCGGAGTCCGGCCTGATGCAGGCTCGTCCAGAGGCTCCGCATCCTCTCGTACTGCAGTTCTGCGTTGAAACTGTTTAGATGGACTTCCACCTGGAGCTGAGAAAAAGGAAGCTGAGGCGGGGAGCCGGCCAGCAGCAGGATCCTCCCCAGCACCAGCCACTCTGCCCCTTCAACGTCCATCTTCAAAATGTCAGCAAAACTGTCACCGTTCCTCTGCATCAACGTATCCAAGGTCTCCGCTCCTGACGTGTTTGTCGCCCCGATTCCTATTGGCGTGAACGTCACTCGTTCCGGGAACCTACACGCATAGTTCAGGGGAAGGTTTAAGTTTGAGCTAGGGCGCCATAATGCTGTGCGTTGCAGCATGTAAGAAGTTTGAGCCGCTCGCCTGGGTTAACCGCTTGACCTAGAATCCTTCCAGATAATTTGTTCGAAGTTGACATTCCAGAGAGCACAATAGCTCCAAGTAATAGCAGCTGATTTTAGATGATTTTACTCGAATAAAAGTGAAAATGTACTCCAGCGCTGGTAGAAACTCTAAGCTTCATGAACGCAGACTAATCCTTTTGTTCTCTAGAATGTTAGCTTTCCAACAAAATATCTGAAATGATTCTAGGACAAGTGATTGACTCAAACATCTTGAATTCTCTAATGCACGCTTAAGGGTGCATTAAATAAACAACTAACTTCGCTCGTAAAAGCGCACACCAGAGAAAACTACAGATATCCTTGCTATTGAACTCTTGCATGAATAAAAGCATAATGCAAAACCTGTTGAGGATTGGTAGTCTGTCAGCCGATGTAGTAGGGTCAAACATGTGGACACGACAGGCGGTGCGAGAGAGGATGTCCTCTTCGAAGGACGTGTCGTCTTGGATGCCAAAGGAGTAGACGACACATTGAGGTTGTTGGGCCAGTTCCCGCACACCGCAGACCCACTTCCCACCGTCGCCCACACGACCCAACCGCTCCGTCGTGAAGGGACAATCGAAGGTGGACGGGAAGTAGTCCCAAATCATGTCGTACGTCTCCTGGTAGCTGAACTTGGCTTGATTAGGCAGCTTTCCCTTTGGAATCAACTTCTCGGTTTGAAGGATCTTTCGGGAATTTCTCTGCCAATTGGCTTCCGCTTCCTTCAGGCTCAACGTGGTGCAGCTCACTAAAAGTCAGTCCAGTAAAAACTAATATTCTCAGTTATGTCGAACGAAGTGTCCCTTTAGAGAGAACTAATTACTACCGTTGTTGTTGTTCGAATGGCGCAGAATTATTTATTGTAAGACAATTGAGTACGGTGTAGCATTTCTTTCTACCTGAGACGTATGCTTATGGCCTGCATAATTCAAACTGCAGATAGGGGGTATTTTAACCTATAACGATCTTAATCATTCGGTGGAGTAATCTGTGTCTAACCCTGTCTGAATCTGAAGCTTTTTTCCGTCGCCTGGTTGGTTAATCGGACTTTGAATGAACGGTGCTAACGACGACTCTGTGTCTCTCTCATTCACTGTGTCCGGTTTTGACATACCATATTTTTCTGCTCAACTATTGCATAACTCTACTGCGAAATAAATATGCCAAGCGTAGTTTAATAAATAGCCGGCTTGATGTGAGCTCTACTACTTCCAGATTCAGATTCCAAAAACTTTTTTTTGTTGACATAATTTCAAAAGACAGTCACGTCGAGTGCATTGCATAGCTTGGCATGAGAATAAATGAACTAACACGCATTCGTATTTCCGAGCTACAGAATTTTTTGTGAAAATCAATTTCCACAATTCGGTGAGATCTGTGTAACAATAGAGATTGGGAGTCGCCTTAACAACGTAGCAAGAAAATGTGAATGTAACTAATATTTAAGTCATCACTTGAATGTGATTACCTTAAGCCTTATCTCAATCACTATTTTCACCTATAACGAGCTTATTTATTTTGTAGTGTATGAATGTGTGTAGACATGCGTCTTTCTTTCTGTCGAGGTTTTCATTCTGTCTCTGATTGATTGTTCTATATTCAGTAACGACGGGCTCACAACATGTTATAGGTACATATTTCTGAGGAAGTTGTAAACAGTTCAGTTACACCAAAAATCAGTGCCAAGCACTGATTGGTGTATCAGTGCTTGGCCCTGATTTTTGGACCATCTAGTTCGTTAGTACGTATAAGTATTTTAAAATCTTTCAAATGTACCTGAATCACTCGAATTCGTGAGGCCAGCGAAGATTGTCCCGAGACCAAAGGCACTTAGAAGAAGGATTAGGTCGCGAAATGGAATATTGGTTAAAAATGTCAATACGGAAGACCGCATTCTGATTGCTGGCTTGATCTTTGATCTTTGATCTGTTATACTTTTTATTTGTAACCGGGCACAAGTTATTAATAGAACCTTCTAATGAACTACTAAATACGTGGCCTCGACTCGTTACAATAGGCAAACAAACCTACCAATATTGTACATCGTAAGGAAAATAGAAAATGAAACTTAAACCCTCGAACAATGTATTTCCGTCCTTTGCCTACAAAATTATGAAAGCTACACGAGGCCTTAGCTGGAGTTCGTGCTGAACATACAATAGTATTGAATAATATGAATTATTCAAGACAAGCTCAATAGTCAATTAACAAACTAAACGTCAAATGCCGCAATGGGACGTATCCAGTTGTGCCTTGAAACACTTGGTGGAATTAAGTAGGCTCAATGAGTGCATTGTACTTAATGAATTGAATAGAATTGAATGCATTGAACCGAACTCTAACTTAACAAACTGAATTCAACAGTTATAAAACTTGTCGAATTAACTCGATTATACAGAAACACAATTTTTTTGCAAACAGACATAAAATAAAATGTCTCGGATTAGGACAGGCAGATTATTGTGTGGTAATTTTGGCTGTGATAAACCTGGATAAATTATATCTCGAATAATTGGCTGTGACATCTGAAGCTACTAAAAACTATCAACGCATAATGATTACAGAGATAATTTTAACAATCAGATTCGACTAGACTGTGACCCAAAATGAAAATAACTGAGCGAGTTGGGTTAAGTTGAAATAGGATATTGACTGTAAACTGTCCACTGCAGCCCAGTTCTTCCAAATTACCCGCCTAGAATGGCGTGACTAATAGAAATGAGATAAGAAGTTGATTATTGCGGATAGGGAGGGAGCCGAATTGGGAGATATGAAGCAAACTAAAAAAAATTGAGTCACCTCATCAAGAATCCTTGGATGAGTTAGTTTCCTTTCGGCCCACTTGTCAAAGGAAAAATAAATTCTCTGGGAGAAAGAAAGTAGAAAAGTTTCAAAGCCATTCTTCCCAGCTCGTACGATAGAGAAAATGAAAAATGTCACCAGAGATCCCTATCATCTTCTCCCAAACTCATAATATTATATTCTTAACTCTTCCAGGATTCTCATCAGTTTCTTTGAAAAGTACGGACGCCTAAGGTACGTCTCAGAACTATAGACTCGGGCACCTCGTTTCAAATTACTCGCCTGTAACTTAGCTGATCCGACTTCAACATACTTTAACCAATAGAGGTGTCAGGTATACATTTACGTCTGGTCTGATTTGAAATTTCAGATAATTCGGTTATCTCATCTGATGTTTGCTAATCAAGTGAGGTATTTCATAATTTAGATTCAAATTATACCAGATTTATCCGCAATCTGATCTTAATCGGATCTATGACCATATATCTGATCTGAAATTGGGAAAAATTGACGTTACCAATAATGTATCTGACTGAACGGATATTCAGGTATCATGTATGCCTGTGTTTCAGATCCGATATCTGAAGCCACTATAACGTATCTGAATCTGACATGAGCTAAATTATCAGATCAGATATTTCAAAAATGTGATGTAGTATCTAATCTGAATTATTGATCTGATCTGAGCCTTACATATTTACTTGAAATAATTGGTGATATTACTTTCTTACAATTTTACGTCAAAGTACCGGAAAACTTTATTTTAGAATATCTTGCTGAGACGCTTGGGTTTTATAAGCAAAACTGATTTACCGAAACAGAAAATCAAATAATTTTTCTGAAATTCGTCACTAACACACGTTGCTATAAGATAGTAAAAATTCAGACCGATCAGTTAACGTACTGGCGAGTATTTTGAAGTAATGCGCATTAGTCTATTATTTTGAGACACACCTTTGATACGTATGAGGAGGGAAGACGCTCAGTGGCTCCAGGGCAGGAAAAATGGATTCTATTCTGACGAACCGCCGTCAAAGGCATACGCACATTCGGAAAAGCGTAATAAGCCCTCGCTTTCCATTTTCTCCTAAAAAGACAAGATAAAACGATGAAAGAAGAACGTCATAGCCATTCATTCATCTGCCCTGTAATTGTTTATTTTAGTTTTTTTTTGTTAACTTGAAAGTCGGTGCGAGCATCACGTTAAATACGTAGTTGATGAAAATTCAAAAGCCCCGTTCACTTGACAAACTTACGCTCGCCTCCAACTTAAAAAAAATGTATCCGCGTTCTGGTATTTCCATACATGACATTATTTTCCCAGTTTCAAGTGCAGCTCAGACCGTCCTCGGCCAACTACTCTGTCAACGACGTTGTTTCATTTGGGTGCTCCACCACGTTAGCATGTACTTATGCACTGAGTGTGGATACAAGAATGTGGATGGAAAGTGTATTTTTGGAAAATGAGTTGAGAAAAAAGTTGTAGTTAGGACTTAAAGAACTTACTATCTTGTCATGTTTGAGCCTCACGTTACTAATGCATCTATCACTATCTCCGTGGAAGAGGCCGGGTAATGGGAGTTTGAGTGTAAATTATTCTCTCTCCTTCATTAAGTCCTTGTAAAGAACATTGTGAGGACAGATTAGGGGAATGATAGATAACATCTTCAGAAGTGACACCATTTTTTGAAACTTAACTTACTCTTTCCGTGGCACATGCGGAGCTGAGGCTAAATATTTCAGAGCAATTTTAAAAAGTTCATGGATTCTTAATTGGATCACTTGTTACATCCATGTGGCCCTGTACTATTCATTAAAGTATACTATTATACTTAGTTGACCATTCTTGCTGGCGATGAGTAAACGATATGCAACGTGGGGGATTTTATCTTAAAGTTTTGGTACCGTTGTTGGAAAGTTATCGTACAAGTAAAGATAGGTAATTAGCGTATGACCTAAGCCAAATCGTGATAATTTGAGAAGGGGAACACAATGGGGGGCATCTTAATAGGCTCTAGCACAAAATTTGACATTTAAACTTGCTGACCCCAAAAACATCAAAAACCTTTTTTTGTGCATATAAACCTTGAAACTGTGTTTATAGCAATCCCTGACCTTACTGATAACAAAACAAAAAAACCGCGATCCATTTAAAGGTCATTTGAGGTGGGTGAAAAGTAATTTTCAGAAATGTAAAATTACCATAACTGTGGTTCTGGTCAAGGATAACAAAAATAACATACAAACGAATTGTTACAAGGCAAGTAGTAGGTGGAAACGTTATTCTAAATGACTTGATTTTTTATTTGATAAGTAATATTAATGCAAAACATGGAATCGTGCAATGTAGAGCGGAACGAAGGTTCGCACTTGTTTTTACAATATTTGGTAGATGCACCGCAAAATATTTGTGCAAGGCAGGCATCAGCATCAGCAGAAAAACAATTTACTAGAGATGAATTGTATTTATGTATAAAAACTGTACAATTTGTATATTTCTTGTCGCTGATTACGAACTAACAAAGAATATTCTGATTCAACTGATTCGCTTGTTCCTGCTTAGCTACGGGCGCATTTGTTGCTGTTTTAAGTCAGAGTATTTTAGTCGCAATTAGACTCTTAGGAAGTCATTACCAAGTTAATGGTTTGCTGTTTCACTTTATGGCCGAGTCAACTATAAACCTGGCTCCGCTGAACTTGTAGCCTGTATCAGCGTTTCGTTAGGCCATTCTACAGCACTAGTACAGTTATTCTGAATTGACCCAAGGTTCATGGTGAGTAACTCGTCCTTGTTTTTACCGTCAAGTTGTGGCCATGTCCTTGGGTATGATTGCATTTCCACTCAAGTTCCAAATTTTCAATATAAAACTTTTGCTATGTCTAGATTCGGAGGATCCATGAGCCATTGCTGCATCTACTATACAAAAATGCGAATAAATTGATTTGAACAGTTTCACAAAAGCTTTTGATGGTTCTCTGAATTGTGCTCCTAACTTGGTTAAAGTCTTTCGTTATCTAAATTGAGTAAAGTTATCTTGTGTCTTATTTTCCACAAATTTTTTGTCCCCTTTCTAATGGCTCCACACAAAAGATTTGTCAACTCCGTTTCATGGAGTCGGCTTCAGAAACGAGCATAGTAGTTGTGCATCCCGGTGAAGTTTGTAGCAGTAGTAACCAACATTTACGATATGTCAGTCAGTTTCAGCCTCAAATCTAAAACGAGGAAAGTTTGACAATTTATCACAAGGGGTATTACTATATTATACGGCATGGATCTATGTATACAGCCTCCACAAGCTTACGTACTTCCTTACATGCACATTACTGGACAATGCCATAGAGAGTCCCATAGCATTCAGCCAATTCCACTGCATTTTTCGGGGGGCATACAGTCTCAAGATATCTTAAACTACATTCGTATGTCGTTGAAGAAAGTTCTTAACCATCAATACTTTGGGGAAGCAATCCAATTCGGTTATTCAAGATCGTATTAAATTAAATTGCCTTGGAGTTTCATAAACATGCCACACGTATTCGGACAAGTAAAATACTACGACCACAGTGACCACCACTTAGGCTGGTAGTAACGAACCGAATTTACTTCTCGCGGAGTTCCCTTTTGCCTAAAATATACTGCCTAACTGTATTCCACCACTAATTGTCATTAGAGGGCTGGGAAAATCCATAAAAGTGTAGGCCGGAATCATGAAAGCTTTCCCTCATTTGCTCAGTAGACCCTAATAACAAGTGCACACGCATTTAGTGACTCGGATGGGAGTGAGTGCATTCATAATTCAATTTAGCAGCTGATGCTTAGTTTCTCGGTCATGCATGTCTAGATTGGATCTGATGAGATTTGACAAAGTATTTACACACGGATTTGAGTTTTGATTGTAAGCAGGAAGGAACGGAGATGGTCATACGATATGGGATACATGGACCGCTTCGAAGGTTGAGTCAAAGTATACAGAGCGGCTTAAAGCGAATTGTGGAGGCTTGGGTCCCACTTGTGAATCTCACTTGTCGAATGCAGCGAGGATTCTCATGGCCCGCAAGTCGTTGTGAGCTGCACCGTACATTAAACAATGGGAGGAAATTGGAAAGAGGACAAGGTCTTAGTTGTGCCTGCCCTCGGTTTTATTTTATTATCTTCCCTACTAATGCTTAGAAATGACGAAGGGGCTCGATTATGTGGGAAAAACCCAAAATGCATTTCTTCAACTGCAGTTATAAGCTCAAACGATATTCTCCTTCTAGCCATACCATAAGTGAAGTATGCAATTATTGAAAATAATTCATTGTTCTGATTTGCCAGGAAAACACGGAAGCACGTCATAATGGCGAAAACAATGATTGCAAAAACATTTGAAAACAAGGTTAGGTTAGGTTTAGGCCATGTAAGGTTCCAAGCTAGGCTGCGTTAGGCTAAATTCGGGTTTCCGCTGTTTTGCCCATTATTGTTTTCGCCATTTGGTTACCGACGGGGGAAATAAAGATATGCGTCAACCAGCTATTATGCATTACAATACAGATTGATCCGCCTAGATTAATGGCCTATCCCCATGGAAAGCTGAAAAGAGAACTTTGGAGAGTATTGCAAATATCCGCTAAAGAAATCACGGATTCAGTCCTTGTGAGTAGCTCGATCTGATAGGTAGGTACCTAATGCAAATTTTAATTGGTATTTAGTCGGTGAAAACTTCAATAAAATGAAGCGCGTGTTTGCATTCTGCAATATTTTGATATTCAATTTGATTTTACTTGAACTTGTAGACATTTTTTATTTGAAGCCTTTAAGAGTGTACCGACATTTAGTTTTGCATTGAAATTCCTGTTACAGTAGTATGTATTTTGGAGCTTACAGGGAGTTTGACAGTACCAGCGCAGCGACGAGTGTAACAGAACCTGCAAGACCACAACAAAGAATCCGCAAGCCACGAGCACATGGACACACTTGGTCTGGTAGGTACTGCTCGCTGAAGATTCTATTCAGTTATTACTTTATTATTATGCATGCATTTGCGTGGCAGAAGGGTGAGGAAGGGAGTCACCCTTGGTACTCATGTAGTAATAATGCTTCAAAAGAGTGTCCTCTGTCATCTCTGGTTTAGGCTCTGGGCTTCTCTAGCCCCTATAGTGGAGTCCACCGTTGAGTCAAACAAAAACAAAACTGGGAACCCCCACAAAATTACAATTTCACATTCCAAAAGTAATAATAAAACCCTCTGAGCCCAATTCCAATATGTGGGATCTGTATTTATTTTGGAAGGAGTCGTGGAGATGAATCTATTCCCTAATTTATTATTTCTTCTCTCCTTTCCCCAAATTGATTAATGGTGACAGTGTTTATGCAACGGAACTAATTCAAGAAAATTGGATACAGATCACTTGGGCCAGAGCCACGCTATGTACATGTGCATCATGTACAAGCAGGATGTCTTTAAAACACGTGTATTGGAATTTCACTTCCTCCTACGTTTCACTCCAGCCCCAATCATCATAAATTGTAACGAGAGATTTATTCCAATAACTGTAATTTCAATATTTCATTGGGAATGGCATAAGGTTCGATATGTAACATTGATGGTTCAGAATACATTGGTTCATTTTCATTACACTTGAGGAATGGTCCATGGTTTTATCTATCTAGTGTAAAAACGAAATTCATTTACGATGCAGTTGAGAGAGACGGCTCAACGAGGGCATATTTAATTGTCTCTTCTTTGTGCTGTATGATTGGATTAACACATTGCTTGCAAAAGTAGAGGAAACTTCTAAAAATCAGTTTTACAGTCTAAAATACAAAAGCGCCCTGTTTTGCTACAGGCACTTTTCACTAGCAAATTCCCATTACTCGGAAGTACGTAAGTCTTGGATCTGTGAGTAAACTTATTTGGTTGCTTTATCCAATGCTAGGTATGCACTGCATGTATCCAACGTATTAATTCTTCTTATCCGTGTTTTTACTATACGAATGGCTTACCCCAGAAGCGACTTTGGATCTTTCCTTTAATAAATGCATGAAGTAAATGTCTGCAAATGGCCTGAGGAAATTTCTCTTCTTTCACTCCGACACGAATTTTTTATCTTTCAAACAAGGTAAAACATTTTGCATTTCTTCGCTTATGCCACGTCAGAAGCTATTACATTCAGCAGGATTCTGCTAACTATGAAATCTTACTATGGAGAAAGCAATATTATGCTTAAGAAACTGTAGTGATTTTGTAGTGAAAATTGTTGAAAAAAGGCATCCATAATAACGCTTTTAGCAACCTGAGCTAAATTTTATTCTAAAGAATTGAGCCCAAGAACACGCATCTAACCTAATCCAATCAGACTGACTATATCCTGACCAAATTTTCAGTTTCAGTTGGAAATGTAATTTTTGGCCGTCCCTTAGTATTAAAGTATATCAGCTGAATAAAAGTAACCAAAGTTAACTCCAGAATCGATCAGGACTGAAAGAATGCATCAGATGTCCCCCGTGTGTATTTGTAGTTGTTTCTAGTTGACTTTGTACTTATTTGTATTGGGTTTAGCCAAGACTGGGAACACAAAGGCCGAGGCATTCCCAATGCTCGTATTTACAATTTACAAACAATGCATTCCGTCTCGGATTTATTACTAAACTCAGGCCTGGAACATGCTGCGGTTTGTTCTTTTTTTTTATTACGTCCTGACTTTCTATTAAGTCTTCTCTCCGTTCCTTCCACTCTTTTTACAACGTGGCTCTCTTCTTGCACACAAGTCTGTATCCCAGAGACAAATTTATTGTTTCCTATATTAGATTGTAAAAAAATCCTATTCATTACTGTCTTTGTTCAAGGCAAGTAAGTGAGGGAGAGGAGAAAGAATGGAGAAGAGAGCAGCCCAAAAAAATGCCCAAAACTTTGGGAATAATGAGAAAATGGAGCTTAAATTCTGTTGGTAGCATTTAATGTCCCTCACCCCTGTCGTTCCTTTGTCTGACTTTTCCTCTTTTCACCTGCCTCTCCTTTTATTCTATTAGTGGTGGGTAATGAAATAAACCAACAGAGACTAAAAGAAAGGAACAACAAAGGAGAAAGCGTGAATGAGACAAGATCACGAGCCACCAAACCCTAATACACTCCCACCCTTAGCACAAATCGAGGGCTGAACAGTCAAATTCGGCTAGAGTAGCATCAAAATATAAAAATTCTCTTGTAATTTTTAAAACAGGTCTAGAGCGAAGCTCTGAATTCCGAACAGTGTAATAAAATATCAGACTCAATTTGTCAAATATTTATGCTTCCTGTTATAAATACAATTTATATGTTCTATCAAAACCAGTCGATAGTCAAATTAAGGTAAATTTTGATCATTTTCATAATCAGGTGAAGAATTTATCCAGGTCTATCTGAATTGAATTCGTGATTTAACATATGTACTTAACCTTTAAGCTTCTTTTAAGCAAAAATAGCCGCAAATAATTTCACAAAGCCATAGTGTAGCAATGTAAACGATTTGGGATGAGACTGGAAAATGCCATACTGGCTAATCAAAAATGCAAACCTGACAAGTAACTGCCTACAAAAATGGAAAATGTGATCATTCTTATTCGTTTTTAAGCTGACATGTCAAAAGTGGTAATTTAATATCAATTAGTATTTAATATGCGATACTATCTAATAATAATATATTTTGATATAATGTATTTATTTCTCCCACTACGAATTCCTGATTACTAGAACAGTTACATGAAGTAAAATGAAGTAGAATGAACACACGGTATGTATATTTCATTGGACAAGTTTTACTTCAAACATTCTGATCAGGCCAACTTTATTTCGAGTCTATTTTAGAAACATACAGTATTATAATATAGGAGTTAATTGTACAGGCATCAGCTTTGAAACTCGGTTCCAAGCCCCATAAGACTATCAACGGCATTCATATATTTGGTATTTAAAAAAAGTCAAATGGGGAATACCAGTAAGATTATTCAAGCAGTCAGAAGCAGTCATGTTAATCTTATACGCATATTTGATAGATTTAATTTTATGAATGTATGAAGCAGAAAGTAATATGGAACAAGGTGTCGGTTTTGTATAGTTCTATATTCTGAATTGCGAAGAAAGCTGCGTCATGTCGTCAAGGGATGTTGGAAGGCAAAAAATAAGTGAAAGTTGTGTGAGTTGAATAATGGATGAAGAAGCTGCCCTTGTTTCCAGTTGCCAGCTAATACTAATGCAGGGTGAATGGGATGAGTCATGAAGAAAATGAGATTGGAAGGATGTGTCTCCACTACAGTTCAGCCACGACTACTATGGATGTCATAACATCAATAATATTATTTCTGCCTCTTCCCCAGCCTACAGATCCAACGGTGACATTGAATTGAGTTTGGAGAAAGTGGACAGGCTATTTTGGGAGGCAGTCCATAGGAGGTTCGGTTGGAAATTGGGAATTTTTTAGCCCAGCTTCTTGATACGGGAAGATTAGAATTTTAATATGAGAGCCATGGAGCAATTTCCCACTCCTTACTCTCAAGGTTGACTAATGGTTTTTTGGGATTGGATGGAAGTAAAATGGTTATTTCAGTTTTCAGTCATCAAACTCTCTCGGAGCTAATTTTAATTCCGCTGGAAAGTCATTAGAACCCTAAGACTCTCACCCCGATCCTCGCTTGAGCCAAAGCGGGATGTGAATGATAGGAAAAGGACATAAAATACCCGATCAAATCCCGGCCCTTCCCATTCAACTCTCTCAAGTGTGAAGTAGTCAGAGGATCGACGTGCCAAGATATGACAATGAGTGAGTGTCTGGTCTGGCCCGCTCCCGAAACTCTAAAATACCATAGGCATTGAGTCCCACGCCGCGGCTGTAGCGTCTCTTCCCATCTACTTAGCCAAGGGAGGTTTATTTAAATGTTTAATATGCAAATTGACAAATTAAGCGTTGTATTTTGCACACCCAAAATTTTAATTAAATTTCCAGTTGTTTGGTTATCATATTTAACACCAAAATATGAATTTTCATAAAAACTAGACTAACTATTTAAGGTCTTCCGAAAATAACACATTTGGAAACCGTGTAAAATAATTAATAATCCATTAATTACCTATTCATTTCATAAAATTCAAACTTTGGATTACCTAATACATACTGACACCTAACAAAAAATCTCCACGAGTGCACAATCACGAATTAAACGACCCATTTACAAATTAACGATCGTGCTGTGAACGTTGTAATGTAGGAATAAAAATCTACATTAATTTGGTCACAATCACAGGTTTCGTAGTTACTTAACCAAAATAATTCCAAAAAATTGACAAAAAGTGCTGTGGCGAAATCTGGAAGTAGCATGTGTGTGTGAATCTACTCACTACATATGCTAGTAGCAAACTTGATACGCTCCACGTCTATAGACAAGAGGTAAGGGATGAAAAGCATTTCCTTCGTTTCAAAGGATCTGTTCTCGTTCTGTAGCGGAGAAGCCTCGGCTCGGCAGAATTGAATCCTATTAAACTTATTTGACTCAACTTGACCCTCTTTCTCCCACATGGGAGTTACTCGCCCATTTCTTCCTTCCCTTCAAGTCCCTGTGGACTTCTGTTCTTTTCCCTTTTCTCCTTTCACTCATAAGCCTATTTACTATGACTTGCCATCCGGATTCACTCATCTTCACGACTTCAAGCTCTTCTTCTCCGCATTCGCAAACTTACAAAGGCATTAAATTTAATTTAAATGCACTTTAATTTAGGCGGAGGGCTTGAGTCGCCTTTAATCATGCTCGAACGGGAGGTAACGATTAACATCGTAAACGAAGTAAAAGCCCTGCTCAATCACTTGTTGAAGCGATGTGCTGTGTAGACGGATAATACATGTCTAAATATGGATTCACTATTCTAACCGATTATACACGCTTGAGCATAACCTGCTTTTGCTTTATTTGTTTGTGTCTGTTCGGCCGGTTTTGAAGTTTGATAAACAATCCTAAGCTTCAAGGTGAAACAATGCATCCTTCATAGCAAAGCAACTAAGCAGTAATGCAGATATTGAACGTAAGCTTCTAACCAATAACAAGTAACTTAGCGAGCTTAATACTTTAAATTTTCAATGTGTGCGTGCATGTATGAAATTCAGCTAATTGAATCATGATCCTATCTGAGGTTCTGTGCTTTGGACTGATTCTTGGGCTGCTAGTGTAAAGTAACATTATGCATTATCAATGGACAAAGGTTGTACAAAAATACAATATTTCAAAAACCATCCTGCCAAAACCAAATACGCGTAGTATGAACTCTATCGGAATTTCGTTTCATTTGAATCAAGAATAAATCTGATATATTGCATGCTTTTGTCATTTTATAATCTGTAGCTCATGCAGGGTAAAAATAACAATAGCTTAATGTTTTGCCAAACATGTTCCATGCAATCAATTTCTCTCAAACAAACACCATAGTAGAGTAGGTAGGTACTAGGTACTGTACGACATATGTAGTAAATAGGTGCGGCAGAAGATGGCTGTTATCGTAATGTATGAATGCACTCAGGTCAACCAAGTTCAAATAAGCAGGTACTAGAGTGGTACAGAAAAGACCAGTTGTAGCTTCCTACTTCCTAGTCTAAAAGCAGGTAATTCGCGATAGCTGTCCTTGGAACTACAAATAATTAGAATCTTGAATGAGGCTGTGAGGTCACTTACCTTTCAAAGAATTATGATCGGTACCGGCCATTTCGTTTGACACACTTAAAGCATTTAGTGCAATAATTAATCTAAATCTAAATAATAGATGACAACAACTAACCAGGAAATTTCATCTGCTAAGATGTGTCTAATTTGTTTACTCTTCGATACAGTAATGCATGTTCCAAGGCGTAAAAAACGCATACTAAGTAAGCCTTTTACTCAACTAACAAAAATTCAAATTCAAATATCTGAATAACTTAAAATGTTATTTGTACAGAAGATGAGGAATATATACGCTCATATCATAAATCTAAAAAGCGGCATGAGGGAATTTCGTATAGCTTTTCCCCGGTGAGTACTCTCACTTTCACTGCTACATTGTAAAGAGCTAGGAGTGGAAATGGAAGTTTTGTGTCCACTTTTCCTATCATGTACCTACAAGATGTAAAACCAAGAAATAATGATTGATGAGCCATGAATCACCAACCCACGAGTTCCACACTTTGTAAATATATTCTATATTACATCTCTCATCTCAGAATCCGGGATCTCTCCCCTTATGCAATAATCATATCATATCCCCAACCCCAACCAGGCATGTCTAATGTAAACTTTATATACTTCCCTACGCCGTGCACAATGAATCAATGAATAAGACAAATATAGGCAGTCCGCCTGCTGTACTGCACTTTCCAAAGTGATGAAAGTTATGATACTCTGTTTTTTCTCATCCCTGGAAATCCAAAAATGTTTTTACCTTTTCATACGCCTATTGCCTATGATGCAAGAACAATGCGTTTTTTATATAATTTTCACCTGTTTATCAAATACTTCGTTTATAAAATATGTGCGAGCAACAGTATACATGTACCTTATATCTATATGTCTGTTAGTAGCAGTATAAAATGCTTACAAAGTTCATTCTGAATTTCTGTAAATACAGCTCAAATATTCCAATACCATAGAAATTGATTTCATACAGAATCCCGGCTCTTACCTGAAAAGCCATCCAGTATAAATACTACAAGTTCTGTTGGGCATTCCTTGCCGTATTGCGTGGCATTTTAATTTTTGCATAATTACGGAGGGAAATAGAGCCATGGGTTATTTTCCCAATACTTGTGCGTTTCTCCATCGATTAGAGCGAGAGTAGGGTGGGTGCTTGTGTGTGCTCGTGGATCGAGGCGCGTCATGTCAGAGAGTAAATGGCTGGGGATGATGGAGGGAAAGGAGTGTAAGTGGGAATAATCTTGATGAGATGGATAACAAGACTTTGAGTCAAGACTATTATTGGGGACGGAGAGAGTTACCCATTATTACAATGCCATCATTCTGCCTCAACACTCTCAATCCATTGTACTCACAGCTCAACCTATAACGAGCCTAATCATGCTGTGTGGTAGTGGTAAATCGCAAGGTTTTTACAAGTCCATCCTGATTCTTAAATATGAATTTGATAATTTCATGATTTGAAGTAAAAAAACTGCTTACGACAGCTTGGCACCAGAAGGGTATGTAGAGATTGTACGAATTTTGTGGTTGGAGTGTCCTTAATTGTTGCAGAAATAATTTAAGTCGCGCTGGAGAAATATATAGCGAAGCAGATAATTTACTATTAAACCTTTCCAAATACAATTTGTGAAACACTACGTTTTAAAGAAAATCCATACTTGTTTCGTGTTAGGAATATTGAATTTATTATGCTTCCTATATCACCAGTTTACATAACTTCAATTATTGAACAGGTTGACTTGTTGACGTGACCCTATTGACTTGCACTGAGATTTGGAGATGGTGGAGCGCAAAACGTGACAGACAGACAGACAGACGGGCAGGAGCATCCCATAAGACCTTCTGGTCTAAAATGGAAAATATTTACCAAGTTTCAAGTCCGAGGCCTCACGCAAAAAGTAACAGCCACAAGGGCATGATGGCCAGCCCAGGGTCCAAAGGCTCTGTACCCACCTCGCTTCCCCGAAATGCTAACCAAAATACAAATTTTGGGTGCGAACGTAGATCCAAAATTGTTCGCCTGCGGCACTTTTCTTACTAAAATCATTTTAGTCCTCCAAAATCGATGCAAAAACTTAGTTTCTAGACGATAAAACTCCACTTTTCAGCCCCGCATCCTGAGGAGCATAGTCACGCGGTTAGGTCTCGCTTAAAGTGCAGATGTAATTTAAGTAGATTTTTTACAGCGAAATCTGTAATAATATACAGCCCAGTTGATTTGTTTAATGAACAAGACTTGGACACTACGTAAAGCATTGCACGGCGGAGCATAAACAAGTTGAGCTGATCAGATTAGCGCTTTGCACTGAAGCATGGCTCGCTAGTTTCCATGTACGCATCGTCATCCGCCTCACCATGTAATTCCTAAACGGAGAGCAGATCATTCTCCCCGAATTGTAATACATACGTGAGTCATTCACCAGATTATTGTCAGGGATCTCTGTTTCAAATCCTACTTAATCTATTGGGACTCAGCCTTTCCCATCCACTCGCCTCATAAATATTACGTCATTCCTAGGCTCGATTATTAGATTTGAAAAAAATGCCCATGCAGCCCTATCGCACATGTGGTATTCAATAATGTAGATGATGCATATTTAAATAAGCAGTCTCGCTTGCGGGAATACATTTACAAATGTTTCCGTAGCTACTCTAAAAGCGACACTGGAATTGAAAGTGGGGTACCAGTGCTGAAGAGTGCCGATTTATTGAAGTATTCAAATTCTTGATATTTTAATGTACAGGCAATGTAAATCATTATCTTGGAAACACATTTTAAAATCAACCTGTTCTTCAGGGTAAACAGATAAATGTATAAAGTGTCATACAACTATTTTTCTTAAATAAACAATCTATGAGTGATTCTATGAGGTTTGGCGCTTACGAAATGACCTTCTTTATAGGCTATTCATCCGAAAGGCGCTCATGTAAATTAATTGTTTCTTACAAATATTGAAAAATCTTACGATATGTCTAAGATGCATAAATTATATGCTTTACAATTTTGTAATCACAAGACAAGGGAGCATGACCCTCAAACCGAAACATTAAATATCTCAATCGAGTTCGGGTACGTTTCAGCTGCCACGAAACTACAGATGAGGACTTCCAACATAATAGTGACATGTTGTTAGAATTAATAGATATATCTGCATCATTGAACCACTATTGTTTTTGAACGTAATTGTTTTGGTGCGGAATAAACTGGCTGCGCTTTCCACGAGGAGCAGCACGCCGCTTAGGCCTGTGCTGAAACTGTTGCTGATAATTCTGGCCCTGATGTTCGAAAAAGGTGGATGGATGAGATGGTAAGTAAGTGTTGTAGCCAGGTGGGAAGCGAAGGTCGGGAAATCTATTGTATTGGATTACATCATTGTTATTAGCGTAGAGATGTCTGAAGCGTGGAGGGATCTCCCGATTCCTGTAGGCCGACCTCGATTCCATCTGATTGTGATGTGGATTGTGATTGTGATTTTGATTATTTTGTTGCCAGTTTAATATTGAGCAAGGGGGTGGACGAAGAATTGGCTCAGAATCCTTGGTAATAGCCTTGGTGGAGCAGGGAGTAATGGCAGTTAGTGTTGCGAGGATGGGAGAGTGGCGCTGCTCAATCCAAGGTAGTGGTTCCGGGTCGGGTTCGTGCTCATAAGGTTCTGGGAGCATACCATAGGCATAATTTCCGCCTTGGCCCAGTTGACGCTCGAATATCATAGGCTTCCATACTTCGTATCGAAGCTCCATTGGTCCATACAAGTTGCTCTGGTAGCGGGTCATGCTGCGTTCAAATCGACGAAACTGTTCTTCCAGGATACAATCGTTAGGTCGGTAGTCTTGATAGGTCCGCATGACGTCCTGATCCAGGAAGTCGGGATTGCCAATATTCAGTTTCTCGAAGCTCTTGTCCTCTGCCACCAACCGTACCTGTCGCTTGGCATCTATTTGGAGACAAGTTTTGAGCGGGGCTAGGCCTAAAGTCTGAGTATTCTGTCGAACCACGGCCGCATAGCCAGTGAGCGGTTGAACAGATTTGGAACAGGTCGGCAAGGACTTGTTCTCAGGTACCACAGGAAGGGATCGACGGGAATTCATAGTTGCGTATCTTCCGTTGTATCCTTTCTGATTATCGTCTTCAGATATTACGCTGGCCAGCAACCTTAAATACATAAGTCAACAATTACAGAGATGCATGGTTATTTGGGGTATATCGGGTGGAATACTGGGTATTTTCACTGCATTTATTTATACCTAAGTACTCAAATGTTAATGAAATACGGCGTTTCCCATAATGCATATCACTTACTCAGCTGTTATTTTTGCTTAAGGTTTCTTAAAAGCTGCAGCCGTGATATGGAAAGCTCGCATTTACATAACATATGGTAATTCGCTGACACGTATTTCCAGGTGAAGCAGATTTCACAGTTTTTTCTTCATAAAACTCTACTGTTATTATTTGTTTGAAAATATAATTTAAAAAATCCATATTGAGGTGTGGTTAACATCTACCTGGCTGAGATTTCCAGTGGGATATGTTGAGCAGTACAAGCAGATACTTCTACTCGCCCAATACTCAACTTCATACTTCATTAAAAATTAGAAATAAATTGAATTGTACCTGCGTCCAGTGAGGCACATACGCCAACCGGAAAAAGGCCATTAGCGGGTTCCATAGTCTGCAACATCAGGAATCACTTAATAAATCAGAATACTTTCACAACGTAGGAGTTATCTGAGATGGTTTTTGTGACGAAGGCTTATTTCCGTCAATTTAGTCCAGAATATTGACAAATTAATCCCGCAGCAACATATTGAACGTGTACAACTTTGGAATGAAGCTAATATGCTTCCTAGTTTGAAAGAGGGCATGTATATAGGACATCGACAGTATTTGTAATTATCAATAGCAGAAGGATACACGTACCTAGTTCGAAGAATTCATGTATTGCAAGATGTTTGTTTAATTTGACAAGTTTATGGTCGCTCATACTAGTACGGATCAATAATATCCCATTGTTTCTAGCTAATGTGCCTCCTTGTGTACTGTACCAAATAATTAGTTCTCAATATCAATAACATTTAGCAAAAGTAGAACATTACCTGCTTGAAGACACCAGAGGTGTTGGTAGCAATGGAGAACAGGAACTGGCGATCCCAAGCTGAAGAAATTGTTGACACATAACATGCACTAATTACAAATTTAAAGGTTCAAAGACGTCAGGCTGTTTTAGATTAAGTTTTCCCGTCTACTTTAACTAGAGCTAGTTTAAAACTAGATGCAATGATTTCTGCGTCCCATACTGACTCAAAGATCTCAGTTTTACATCGATGTGGGGATAAGAATATTTTATAATATGCGATTAAATGAAACTGGACCCTATCTCGACTCAACAACCTTTCATTTCGTTATATTTCTGTTTCTGATATATGACGGCCGTTCATGCAATAAAATATTTCATCCCATACGGTGACAGTTATTTAAAGTTAATATCTAACCTTAACCTTAAGTATTGTTTTACGCTATTAATTTCAAAGAGTAATTTCAAAGTAGTGTAAAGCATATGTCGTTAATTTTTCTATTGCATATCTTCTGAACTTTGACGTCCACGCATTGTGGTACTTCTCGTTCACATAATAATGACACCAAAGTTTTCTAAATTTTGCTTAAATTGCAATTTCTCTATGGATCATTAATAGTTCTGCTCAGCTTTTCTCACACATTATTGCTTAATCTTAGGTCCGCATAGTTTACTGAAAACTAGGAGCACAGCAGAATTGGTTGTGATGCTAATAGAAGATAGAACTCGATTCCAGAACACTCCAACCGCCAATGCACTCTAGCTGTGGGACAAGGCAGTTCAGGTCATGTTATAACGCAAACTAAAACCGAAACCCGGGAGTTGCTTCGTCAAGGCGTAACTAGAGGATGCAGCTGATCCCTCAAAAAACTGGAAGCTTGAGTTTTCTCAAATCTCCGTGAGGCAGGAACAAGGTTGAAACCCGAAAAACCGTATATCCTTCTTCTGTCCATGCTGAGTGCAGGGGCGTCGGTAGAGAAAACGGTTTCTTTTTCCTGAAACCGCTACTTTCCGGCATATATTATGTTTCCCTGTTCTATTATCATCTATTGTTAGGAAAGCGGAGACGGAAAATATCCTTCCATTGTCATCTCTCCTTTTCAAATCATGCTAATGACAGGGAACAAGCGTTTTTAAGAAAAACTAGCTCGAGTGACAAATAACAGAACAATAAGTTCGGACTAGTTTCTTTGTCCTATTGTCATGAAATATGGTTCTGGAATCACTTTAATTTTGACAAGTGCTCCATCAACGCATTTCTTGCATATTTCTAGTTCCGTAGTTCTAATTAGTCTTACACGACAAAAACTTGTAGCATCAGCTAAATGGATTTCTTACATGATACATATCGTACATAGACTATAACGTTGCTTACATTTCCATGTACACACACGTGTTCCTCACATGTCTAGAGTGAGAACAACACAAGTGTTTAATTATTGTAAAAATCATGCAATATAACGCGCTTAATCATTTCGCGGTGCTTTAATGTATTTATAGGTATTATATCTACATATATACATATCCATCTATCGGAAGTTCTTTCTTCCTAGTTGGTTCTGTAGGCTTCTTCTGGCAGTTTCTGTTGACTTCTTCTGGCAAAACTAACCTCACGATTCGACAATATAAACAACGAGCTAATTTTATTATGCATATATTTATGCGTGTGCACCTACGTTTCTTTATGTCAAGAGTTTTTATTCTGCTTGTGATTGATTATTCTAAGTATTTACGGGCTCAAAAAACAAGTGTATACATATACAAATTGTGCTGTAACCAGTTTAGCATATGTCGATAAGTGCTTAGCACTGATTCGTGGATCCGCTAGTAATTTATAGCAACTAGAAAGCGTCAATTATACTTCCAAATTTTCAAGGTCAACAGCAGTGTTAAAAGTGCTACTCAAGCTGAAATTTATGTTTCATTGCCATTTCTATTTGAATAGCTGTAATTGCATACGCATATTTCCCTTGAACCTTGTGTGATATGATTAAAGATGTCACTTAAGCCAGACGTTAACTTTATTCACACATAAACAAAACTCATAAAGACCTTTGTTCAGTTTTTGTTGAACGAGCTATAACGAGCTATTACAGTTGAGCTTACATTTAATAGATTCCTATTCAAAAAGGTATTCGGAGCTCAAGTTCCACCCGCAAATTCATGAATTCCTGTTAAAATTCTTAGACAGCGCTTATGAAAAATCGGAAGCTTAATATCTTTAAATTGGATGTATTTTTATGTAAAATATCGAGGTGCATCATAGTGTTTAGCAAATTTTAACACATTTTTCATCAAAGTTTAGTATAATACTATTGATCCAAAAACGTGGCTTAGCTGAATAGAAAAGTATAAGTTCAGGGTTCAGCAGTACCGAAATTTTCACTTTGATTCAGAATTGCATATGTTCATTTGCTGTCAAAATTAATTTAGTGTCATACATCAGTAGATTGGTATGCGCATGTCAGCATAATTCTTCAAACTGTTTATAAGTATTGTTCCAAAAGTCAAACAGCACCGATACAGTATTGAATGGCATGGGTAAAATCGTCTGTTTTGTAGTCGCTTACAAGGCAAGAATTATTGATCGCCTAAAGTTGCAATTTAACATACGCCCTTGGCGCATCGTGATTACTTATCTCTTTCTTACATTGCCGAGCCTGCTTGTTGTTGTGACCGCCACCGTTTGCTTTGCTTTCTGTGTTCTATGTTATCTGCTCTACTACTGCATGCTTGCCATTAAAGTCAGTTCAATTGTTATTAGTTCTGTGTTATGAAGAGGAGAAATATAAAGGGAATTCTGGGGCAATAAATGCAATCTTAATGAAATGGGAAGGAAATGTTTCGATTTGAGCAGAACGATTTTAGGAGATATGAATGAATAAGGAGTTGTCATTCAAAATTCCAAGTATTCCTTAGCCCAGTCAGTCTGCACTCCAGTTGATTCTGCCGATTCCCATTCGAAACTCAGAAAGACGAGTCAACAACTGTTTGGAAGAGTCTCAGACAAGAAGGGAGTTATATAGTCAATCAGTCTGAAGAGAACTTTGATCCGGAGAGAAATAAAATATTTGGAATGTAAACCCTGTATCATCATTTATTGAGCTCCAAAGGAAAATCAACATTTTGAGTTTGAATGTGTCAGTTTCCGGAGTCAGGTTTGGGGAGCCGAGGCTGGGCTTCCATAAGCCTAACCAGCGGGACCACGAAGCAGTGCCAAGCACTGATTTGTCTTGATGAACTGGTTACAATATGTACGGAAATATGTATAAATTTGTGTTTAAAGCCAGTTAACACTGAGTTTAGAACAGTACATACACCACAAAATAAAGAAGCTCGTTTTATGTAAATGTAGTGAGTTGCGGATTCTATTAAGGGGTTTCAGGTCATTTGATTGTACTTTACTCAAACTATGGTTGCATTTGAAGTTACTACATGAATCAGAAACATTTAATTGCTACGTTGCTAAGGCAACTCTCGGTTATCTTAATCTCTGTTGTTGCAAAGTTGTTACTATTCAAATCAGGAAATTAATTTTGTCAGAAGAAGTCAACAGAACCAACCAGAAGCCTCCGACAGAAGGAAGGAAGGAAGCATACATGTACCACAGGATGATTAAGCTTGTTGTACTCTAGGATATTTCTGTGCTAGTTGGAGGAGATAGGATATTTGCATGTAAATTGATGGCTCGATCAAGGGAGAGAGAGGGAAGAAGATTATTCAGGAGAAGCTCTTTCCTTCATGATGCATCAATGTGATTCCCATGGAGGCATTACCCACTCCGCTCACTCAGGGAAAATAAGTATTTTTTTCTAATCTATTTCTATGTATCAGAGATACCGTTTATTCT
The DNA here is from genome assembly GCA_034693865.1 of Ceratophysella sigillata. NCBI lineage: Eukaryota > Metazoa > Arthropoda > Collembola > Poduromorpha > Hypogastruridae > Ceratophysella > Ceratophysella sigillata. The sequence continues at coordinate 2,412 of JAQFXY010000376.1, read as the reverse complement.
CTTCTCAATGTCTAATGTAAGCACCTTTCGCTAAGCCCTATAAACTATGTGGAGAGTCGGAGTAGATCAAGATCAAATAGACTCGACGTTGCAGAGAGTTCAAATACGTTCTCCGACAACTTTGCCAATCACAATTGTTGAACTCACTGAAATTGCATCCACAGTTGCTCTAGTGACAGTTTTTGTCTTAGTGGAACCACTTGAGCATGACTCTGAACGAACCTAACCAAATACCACTGAAGAGCATTTGAAAATTGTGAACTTACAAAACCATTTTAATAAAGATTGTATCAATGCGGTATGCTGAATACTAATATTTCCCATTTTCAGGCGGGTTTTCAAACTTTTAGGTTTGCTTAAGTAAGATAGATCCGATCAGCGGACGACAGAATTCTTCGCGAAAAAGCGTCAGGAAAAAGTTTATTTTTCACCCAGAGTTTTGGTCAGGAGAAAATAAGCTAGGATGGACAATTTAGCCGTAGTCCCGTGCCCAATCAATGCTGACTTTAGATTTGGCCGGCGGAATTGTCGCGTTGCTCCATAACCCCCTGCCCATTTCCTCTGCTGGTGATGCCATTGGAGAGGACATTCCGCACTTTCTTGTTGTGTACTCTCTCCCGATTGCCTCCAAAGTTCTAACGACTAACGATCTGAGTGAAAGTTGAAAAGTAAACTGAAATGGAGAGAAGGATGTTCCTTTGTTGGAATACAATGCTTTCCCAGTTCAGGAAGTGAAGACGAGTATTTTTGTGTCTCTCTTCCCTGCACTTTCTCTCCTGTGCTGCTCTCTGCTTGCATGGAAGCCTTTACTGCCTCAACTCACTCAGAAATCCATACTCTCGGCCTATATTCCTATCACCACCCAGCCCTCGTAAATATATATTTGTCACCTTGAGTCAAACGCTCCTAAATCATAATATTGAGATAAAAGCATGGAGCTTCTCCACCCACATAAATGGAATTACTCAGAGTACCTACCGAGTGGCACGTACTCAGGCTACATTGGGATTCTTCCACATCACTGCACCGCCGTGGTACAGAAATAATAAATTACACTTTCCTGAAAACGCACTCCATATGTGTGTAGAATACAACTTTTACAAGAGTCAAACTTGCACTCTCCAAGCTAGGTAGTAGTAAGTTGCAATTTAGAATAAGTGGACTGTTATATCAGGACAGCACGAGTACCAGAACGTACTTTTTGGATAGCTAACCTCTTTCATGCGACCATGACGAGGAAGATCAAATGTAACATGCATATGTCAGCAAGAAAAATCATTTCAAGGAAATGTAAATAAATACTTAACAGAATAGGTTGGACAACGTTTTGCTGAATGAGGAATTGTGCTATTTCTACCAAGTTTGCCAATCATCTATATTATGTTATGGTAATTTCGCTTCTTGCATTTCTCCTTTCAATGTGCCACCGTTTGTCATTTTCAAAGTTCTTCTTAGCGTTATTCAATAACTGGATAACTCAATGTTGGCAGCTCTGTTAAATTGAATTATGAATATGCCATTACTTTTTACTCAATTAAGAAATCTAGGTGATTTGATTTAGGAAAAATTAAAAACTTGCCTATAAATGTATGTACACGGGAATAAGTGTATTTGTGCCCTTAAAAGTATAAAACTATAGAAGTATTGTGAAAGATTAATTTTATCATTATCATCATTAATCCAGTGAAATCGTAACTTTACAATGCACCAGGGAGCAACTGCACGCTACACGTTACACTTTCGATTTAGCCAGCTGAGTTTTAAATCTTTCAATTTTTGGTTCCTGTCGAAGTTAAGGCTGTAGTATATATTTATATCGAAAATTTCCCATTTCCTAAAAGTCTATTTGGAAATGCATAAACTTAGTGAGAAGTTTTGCTTGTCTGAACTGTTTCACCGCTTTGAATGCTATCTGTGGTAACCATTCCGGCAAAAATGGAATTTCGCAAAGTTTAGATGAATTATGTTGACACTTTGTTTGCTTGTTTAGTTCTTTGACGGGCTTTACGAAACATTGGTATTTAGTTTAAAAGTACTTTCTTACGCAATATTTCTAAACTTTCTGCGGTTGTAAATTGATTCACACAAAATCCTTCCAGTTCGTATGTTCGTATGTCCTTGAGAACATTGAGATTGATCATCGGCTTGACTGGAAGGAGTCACATTGTTGAACTTTTGATACAACTTCCTTGTCAGGAGAATTTGCCAATCTTTCATACTTTTTCTGGACCCCTAAGCGTTCATTTGCAAAACCCAGAAAGAATAAGGCCAAGTGTAAGGGAGAGGCTGGCGTTCGTAAGGAACTAGCTGCTCAACCCTAGCATAAATCGAATGCACGGAAATGCGGAATGACTGTAATGAGTTCGACGGGTCAATTGTAAATTGAATGAGAATGGTTTATTTACAATAACG
>JAQFXY010000375.1:0-31728 GCA_034693865.1 Ceratophysella sigillata | reverse complement strand
TTAAGATTTAGTGAAATCAACTCAAACTTAAATAACTCCCGCCTCTGCTCTGCTAGCTGCTTGCAACAAATATCAATCTCCAATGCACAAACGCGCTATCCACCATTTCAATCGTTTTAACATATACTCCATCTTATTCAATCAATTTATGGTTTCTTGATGGTCGCCATTCCTCTTGCAGTGATTAAATGCGCGGTTAGCAGAAGCCGGAGGCGACGGACTAGCTTGTAATATTTATGACATTATAACTATATTTGCTTTAATAATTATATCCTTGGAAATAATAAATGGTGACCATTTTTTTCATTGAATTCGAACATTTTAGCTATTTTTGCAATTATAGTGCATATTCAACTGCACGCAATGACATGCATTAGTGACAATTTAGTGTATATTTCAAGCGGTTTTTAGTGCTTACGATACGTTTCCTAGAAATACTTATAGCACTACTAGGACGACGGCAACACGACTCCCTGCAAAAATTTCCCTCGGCTAGTTTGTCCAATTTCAAACCTTTTCCAATTAGAAATTCAATCTAACGCCACGATAACTAGCCTAGCCTAACGTAGCCCGTTGTCTGACAACAAATTTGCAGTTGAGGTAAAATTCGGTAATAAAATAAATTTCTAAAGTAACTTCTTCGGAATAACTTTTTCCCATGGTCCATTTTTGCAAGAAACTTTTTATGCGTCCCTCTAACCGTGTGGAATCCCATTGCACAAAAACAAATATAGACTTTCTACAAGTAAATAAATACAACTGAGAAATGGGAATAGATTTAAAGTCCAAGAACACTTTCTCACAGGGATGAATGAAAACTCAGAAATAAGGTTTTGGATATTTCAGAATTCACAACAATGAGGCAGGGATGAGGGATCTCAGCTGTGATAAATAAGAGAGTCAGGTGAGAAATGGTATATTGGAAATGAATGGTCAACATTTTTCTGCTAATGGACTCGGAGGTCAAGTTCGAAACTAAAAGTAATCCAGATTATGAAATATGAGGGACAGCAATAATAGAAAAACGCAACGGTACAACTGTACGAGCAACTCCTGTCGTAACAAGATAAAGCCACTTTCCAACAGTTTCTATGGCGTGGAAACTTTAATAAATTCAGGAAAACTTTTAGAATATGCCCCTGAACTACGACAGGCTAGCCACTGGAACATACTTGCTTGTTAAAGGTAAAAAAGTTTGACACGACTAGACCCTGTGTAAAAGTTGAATGGACCTTTTGAAGAAATAAAGGCGTATATATAGATCCTGAATCCTGGGTGCCTATTTTTGTACAAAAAACCGAAGAATCTTCATTGATGAAAGTTAGAGTTGGGTGCTAGGAATACGTACGTAGTGTATATAGAATGGGAATGAGAGCAGAATTCTGAATCACCCTTCAAACTATGTTTAACAAAAGGTGAAAAAGACAAAGTTTGAATGGAGCCCAGGTAAACGAGGTCCGACTAATGGTTTTCAGAGTAGCTATAACCAACTTCTCTTCAGACATGCAACAATGCTCAACTTTTCCAGAGATCACTCGTACGGCTTATTATGTAAGTCGCACGGAGGTACTTGAGAAGCTGAACAATGAGAGGGAAAGAGAGAATAAAGGCCTTGTGAGGAATCCCTTAGGAAGAAAATATATTATGGCTCAGGACAAGGACCCCAGAAAAAATTGTGAAAATGAAACCGAGCACAATACCTACAATCACATGGACATAATAATAATAATATTACATTTGTATATAATATGTTCAAGATTAGGACCAGCACCACCTCTTCAAATGCACTCTTGGATATTCGGGCTTAGTAGATTCTCTCAAGTCGAAATGTTGTCACTGGGAATTAGAGTCCAACACTATTAATCGTTTCAACAAAAACTTAGGGCCAGACCATAATGCTCTGACAATGGGCCGGAGAGAAATCAAGTTGCTACTGTACAAAATTCCCCATTGAGCCCCTTTGAGCAGAGGGGCGAAGAATAATGATATAATGAAAAGAAGCTCGTTGAGAGCCTCACGTCTTCCACTAGACACAGAGGCCTTCCTTATAATCACAACACGCTGGGACAATAAATGCTAATTTAAGAACCCTCTCAACTCATAATTCATCCCTTCTTCATACTTCTCAAGAAGTGGGAATTGAAAATAGTAAAAAAACGTGTGATTTGAAGAATAATGGACATTGTGTGTGAGTGAGGATTATCACCAAGCGATTCCACGACTCCGCTCCGCCTTCCAGTCAGGTAGGCATTAATAGGCGGTCTTTCTCTCACCGGCTAATCGACAAGAATTCCATTCATTCAGTGTCGGCCTGTAGATCTGTCACTCCTTCTTGGGACGAATCATTAATTCTCAGTTCGATACACCTGTTGGACCTTCCAATTTCGGAACTCAACCCGCACAGGTGCTTAGAACAGGTTTTCTCAATCCAGAACAGCAAAAATACGTTCATGTGCCCAGATTCACTTACATGGCAGCTCATTGCCAAAAGCTGGATTAATGAAGGGAAAAAAGCGGTTTAATGGAACCATGGTTCTCACCTCGTTTGTGATGTTCGTCCCGAGAGGAGGGCGGTAGAGGGGCTGATAGGGGTGCGGTGGGGGGCGGGAGGCCGAGTGGTGGGCCAGGGGCCGTGCCAGGGTACCAGGCCCAACCCGCCGCACTCACCGCAGCCGCCTGCCCATTAAACATTCGTAGTTTGTCGTACACAGAGTCGGCTGTGGGCCCTGATTGTTGCTCCTTCTGGGATGCTAAGTTTCTCAACACGCGATTAATGGAGGAAACCTGTGAAAAAGAATTAAGAGAGATGAGACATACGTCCTAATTCAGGCTGCTGCCTCAGTTTGGCTTGGGAATTGGGAATAGAGAGCATTTATGGGCTGGGTTGTTGGACTATTACATCTGTATCTTCCTCAATGGATGTACTACAACACTTCATTCTCTGAAGCCTATCATGCGAGGGAAGAGGAGCCAGGAGCATTATTGTCTGTCTGTCTCGTCCCAGCACATGCACATCCCCATAACGAGATTGAGGTCTCTGCGGAGGGAATTGAAACTTTAAATTGAATATCTGTATTAAGGCCTAATTCAATCCTTGTGGCCAAATTGGCAAATGGAATATTGAGGAGTAGGACTCGAGGGAAGAATATAAAAAACGAGAAGTGGGAGAGAACGGGTTGGAGGTTTCACGCAACAACTACTCCCTGCTCCATTATTACAGAGCGGAGAACATATTTATGTGGACTAGAGTAGGATCCATGCCATGGTCAGGCTGGGAAAAGAAAGCAGAGAACTCAATTAGTCCTCCCCTTCAACAATATAAATAGAACTACACTAAAATGACACAGTCCAATGGGCCAGGACCACAACTGACGGCTCATAGGGTTAACCGGCCTCGTCACGTTTTATATCAATTCTTTAACCCTTAAATCGGCTCAGTTTAGTGAAAAAAAATACTCCATTTCTTCACGTGTAAATTCATTGAAATTTCAACTTTTGTTTGTTCCTGGTTTTAAATATACCTACCTAAACTGACGGTTCATACGGTTAACCGTCCGTGTCAGGTATTTCGGGAATTCTTTAGTTCTTAAAACAGGACAATTTTGCCACAAAATGCTGCATTTCTGCATCCGTAAATTCATTGCAATTTTCACTATTGCTTATTGCTAATTTCAGATAAATCATACGGGTTAGCCGTTGTTGTCAAAATTTAGAGATTTACCCCTTAAATCGGCTCAATTTACCGCCTTTCTGTATACATATATCCACCTAGATTTTCACTTTTGTTTATTGCTGACTTTAAATAGGCCGGTGAAAGCCGTGTTTATAAATGAAGAGCAGGCCAAGTCTAGGCCGATGGAAGATGCCAGTAGCAATCACCGGAATTTGGACTGCGCTTGTTAGGCCCATGATCAGATCCACGTTCGTGATGATGTCAAGTTGACGAGGAAACAATGGAGGAAGGTTATCTCCATAGTCTCTGCCCTGTCATGTAAGTTCCCATTGTTGAGCGAGGGATCAATGGTGCTTTTTCAATTCCGGAAGGCCAGTGTGAGCATATTGAATGATTAGGGGTATCGAGATGATGATGATGAAAGGAGAAATGATAATATATATAATATAAGAAAAGATTTACGAGGAGAGGGACAATTGACGGGAGGGTTGGTCGTCTCTCCATTGTTGAGCCCTGCAACTCGGCCAGAGCCTAAACGTGGATTTGAATGGGCTGAAGGAGTCGTAAGTACTCTAGCTCTGCCTAATAACGCTGGCCTGCCAGAGACCCTGGAACAGACTGCTGGCTCTTTCACTACTCGATTTTTTAAATGGAAAGAGTCCAGCATTATCCCAGAACTCGTCGGGTTAGGCCAAGAGTGCAACTGAGCCCAGGTCTGGGCTGGCAGGAGAGAAAGAAGGACTTTAGTCTGAATGAGTTCAATGCAGCGTGCCAATACTATTCAAATCCACTCATATGTGAAATAACACGAACGGAGACATGGGACCGCTCCAGCAGCTCCAAATTCGGAACAAGAGGGGAAGAGGGTAGGAATTGCCACGGCCTCGATACGGAAAATTCATCTCATCCAAAATTTTAATTGAATTTTACAATCCTTGCTCTCCAATTTATTCTTCTTCTCAGGATTATTCAGAAATACAGAGTTATGGTCATTACCGTGCGGGCGACTACCTCGCTAATTCAGGTTCAACCCATATAGCCAGTCCTATTCCCATTCTTAGTACTTGGAGAGTAATTGGGCAAGTATGGGTATGGGTTGGAATAGGCATAATGGGATGAATTCCACTGCAACGGGCACTATAATCTTGATTTGCTCTAAAAAACGTATTATAAAACTTCGTATAAAGATATGCTGCCACAACGTGAACCCGGAAAATTGAACTGGTCAAAAATTTCAAAACGAAATCCTTGATCTTCAATTTATTCAACTTTATTTGCGGAAGTTTTAATTTAAGTTCAAACCATGCATAACAAATATCAAACCATAATCTGAATTCTGGGAAAGTATCTAAAGGCAATGAATTCCACTTCAACCGGCATTCCAAACTAGAAATGCTCAATAAAAACTTGTGAATACATCTGTATTCTTGCGGCCAAAATAAGGAGAATTCTTCTCATTTGAATTAAAGAGTCATTTCTCTTTAATTTGCTCCGGCACGGCGTTGGGCATGACTTCGATCCGAACTAAATTCACTAACGCACGAGCGTTTACCCCGATAATTCAGGTTCAAACTTAACAACCAGTCCCATTCGGATTGCATAAAATATATCTTGGCCAGTATAATGTGATGAATTCCAATACAGCGGACAATCAAGTCTAACCTTTCTCAAAAAACCTGAAGAATAACATTTAACATTATAAATACATTCAACATTAACAAATGAAATCTAAAAATACCCTTTCTCTTCAATTTATTCAAATTTTGTCTAGATTCGGAGTTATGGTCATTGGTAATTAACACTCGTACTTTTACCTTGATTGCTCACGTTTAAACCATATAACTATAGTCCCGAACTTAATGCTTGGAAAGTAATTGGGCTAATATATATGTATAATATCAAATCAACTCCATATCTACTGAAAGAGCTTCTGAATAAGAATACATCTGCATGCTGCTACACTGCTACGGCTTAAACACGGAAAAAGTGGAAAGTTCAGGTTCAAGCCATATAGCCGTTAATAAAGTCCGGACTGGGATATAAGTAGATATAATGGGATGACTTCCACTGCAACGGGCATTCCACTCTAAATTTCCTCATAAAGATGATTTAGAATTCTCAACTCGTGACGAAGAAGAGAGATTTTATTCTGTACATCCACGAATTGCCCAATACTATCTACATACATACATACTAGAAACTACAAGGGAAAATCCTCTGATTTTCTCTATTTTCTATTTTTTCCTGTTTGTCTTTTTTGAGGAGACGGGAGTTGTTGGGAATGACAGGCCCGTCAACGCTCTTCTGTACAAAAGTTAGAGAGAGAAGTCTGTCTTTTGACTTCCACCCAACCACAAAGTAATTTGTAGCCACGTTTTGCCCAAGACCCTTTTCCTCTGATTACTTCATGTCGTTCACAGACTCCCTGCTTCTCATGTTCTCATCTCCTCCGTCTCCTCCCTTCGTCCTCTCTTCTAAAATCCAAATCATGTTACCTTTCATCAAATTAAGCAGGAGAGACGCTAGCCTCAAAATAAATAAACTAAGTGGGAAGTGGACGGAGCAACTTGAGCTCATTCTCGCCTACTAATTCTAAGAACATCGTTCCAAATCATCATCAAGTAGAGTCATAGCCATTTTCCTCATAGACGCTTCAAAGAAGAAAAAAACGACTACCGGGCTTTACATTATTAATGAATATCTCGGCCACGCCCAGCTTCTGAATATGGGAATAATGCTCCTACATATTTCTTATTCTATGACACACTAAAAATAAAATAATATGGTTACACAAAGGCATTGGCCGAATTCTGAAGTGAGAACGAAAAACTTCATATTTCCAAATCCTGCAACGCATACAGCTTCCATTCAACATGACAACACAGCTGATAAATTCGTAAATATTTAGTCCGATTTACCAAAATATATTAATAATCGATTCCTATTTCACAGAAGCCTTATGTTCAAAATTGACTGTTTAACCAAAAGTAACATGTGAGTGCACTTACAATACAGAGCTACTTATGCCAAGTTGATGCAACGAGGAATGTCACTGAATGGATCTGGTGTAATATTCGTATTATATTCACATATACTTTTAAGTCGTTAACTTGATGAACACGACTTAACTTCTGCTAGCGCAGTAATATAATACGTGTGAAAGAGCCTCGGCCACGATAAAGATTTTAATTTTATTCACGCAGGCAAATCGTGAGCTATTGAAAACATGCTGAAATACTTTGACAGCTTAAAGGATTTGCCAAATGACTAGCCAGCTTCTTTTGAGCAGCTCGGTATAAGTTGACCGGGGAAAAAGTCCATTACGTAGTCGACTGAGGCTACTTTAGATTCAGAATACAAAAATAAAGGAAAACTTTGTGAAACTAAACGAAAATCACTCTCTGGCTCTTGAAACTGACTTGATGCTAAAAGCCTGGACGGAATGGAAGATCAGAAATTTATTAGACATGCAACTATCTGGGGTCCCCTATGCGGAGCAAGGCCTGAGCCCAAGTTTGACTACAGCCACGAAGCCTGTCTGGCCAAAGAAGAGAAGAATCAACTACTCTGGGCTCTCTGGGCTTATCCCCTATAGTTCGATGTGATTATGTCGATATTATTTGTGTTCATTGGTGTGTAAGAATGCTTTAATGCCTGTAGAGGGATATGTCCTCAGTGCTTCCCTGAATATCGTCCCTACCGCAATACACAACAGACGGGCAGGCAGACAGAGACACACGCAGTGTGCATTTTCCCAGAGTTTTTGTGGATTCAGAGACACAACTGAGGAAGCCTCTACCCCTTTCTCTATTTATTTATTTCACGGAGCTCATCTAGAATCTAAAAAAGAAGTAAAAGAAAGGAGCGAGTGAAATATAAAAAATCTGCATTCGGCAGCTTGCGACCAGCAGGCATTGCGTTAGCGCAAGCTTTAGAGCAACGCACATTAGAGATCGACTGAAAATTGAAAAGTCTTGAGTTTCCAACTGCAAGAATTGGTTAATAATGGTTCACACAGATAAAATTCTTAGTTTCTTATCCTTATATTCACTTCAGCGTCCACATACGGACAAATTATAATCAACCTTTTGCTGCTTAAATACATTTGGTCTGCCAGACTGTACATAAGTTACATTTATGCATAGCTTGTATTCTCCTGCACAGCGTGGCATATCCCATAAGACACCTCTGGTGTAAAAAGTCTAATGATGCTCGACTCGTCGGCTGCCCGTGTCTCAGAGCACCCATAGCCCAGAGTAATGGAGAGTACGTAATGCCTATTCCCCACTTCTTCCAAGGTATTCATGAGTGAGTACGTCTGGGAGGACGTGATCTGCGAATTAAGATGGGCCCAACGAGGTACAGCGGAGCCCAGCTTCCATGTACACAATTCCCAATTGTCTCTTCCAATATTCTCATTTAATAAAAGTCCTGCACACAATAGCTTATGATGATGATGATCATTTCGAGTCCATCAAGTCGTCGGAGCACAGGGAAAAGAGACTAAGGAACATGAAGCCAGAAAAAACCTTTTCTTTCAATTCTTGAGAGAAATTTTCATGCTGCAGTGAACTTTTTGAACGAGGAATAAAATTCAGCATGACATGACAACCATATTCAGAAATACACTATTTCCTTTTTACACTTTTACACCGTCCATGTCAGGATACGGAGACTCCTTCAGTTTCCTTTCATTAGACGACGCGGTGGTGACAAACACAAAAAGGCATAATGTAGCATTAGTCACATTCGAAGCGGTACATGACAATTTCACACTCATTATTACGCTGTAGATTAATAGTCAGGCCTGAGTTAGTTAAGAAATAAAGACATTTCTATCCATAATACCTGGGAACTCTATTGACTCTATAGCAATAGCCTGTTATTGAAAACGGCCAACGAGCTTATACCTATCTGCACTGCACTGGATTAAAATAACAAGATTTCTATATGGAATTACAATGGTAAAAAAGTGACTTGTCCAGCTATTGCTGTCAATGCTGCTTACACATGCAACCATACCGATGATGATACATAGAAGTATTTGAGAGAAAAGCAAAAATGTATGTTATTTCGAATTACTATCAAACTTGCTCTAGTATATGATTGCTCAAATGACGGGATGATCTGTCCAACTGTTTCTAGTGAAGCCATAATCAAAATCCAACATCCCGATACCAGAATATTTGGTATCGGGATACAGAATATTAGAATTACTGCTCAAATGAAGCTCAATCAGCAGAACTGACTTTGAAATTAAACTATTGACCGGGAATCCAATTCTCATACTTTGTACTGAAATCGTTTCCTGAAGTTCCTGAGAGTGCCAAGCCTCTTCAATTACGTAACCTGAGCGGAGACGGAATGAGTAATTTCTGGTCCAAGCCCAGTGCAGAGGACATGGAGTGGTTGAGGGAGGTTAGAGAGCATGGAGCTAATGTGCATTGAGAAGAGATAGAGCCTGATCCTATTTTTCTTGAACGCATCTTTCATTTTCCTTTTAAGAGACTCACTCGCTGGTTTGACTGACTGAGGGCCAAACTTCCGCCCCAATGATTTTGATCGAGTTGACGGCCATGGAATGAGCTCCAAGAGCTCCAACACACAATCTTCCATCCAAATCTACCGAAAAAAAAAGGAGAGAGAACCAAAAACCCATTTCATGTGCCCGCTCTGACGCGGTGCCGCTATGCCAATCCATTCCATCGGCCTTCTCTACCAAAAAGTTCCACTAATCCGCTTCTTCTAAGCCAAAAACTACTTTTACTCCGCGTACATAACCAGAGGGGAGAAGAGGCTCTTACCTATAATAGTAATAAACTAATCTCACCCGTCTACTTATTATTACTACTACAACAACTTGCTCTTTTCCCTCAAGCCCCAAAAATGGCCATTCAACTACTTAGCCTTTGGGGAATAGCTTTCCCAAAGAACAACTCGCCGACCCGACCGCTCTGACCACACACTGCAGTACTCCCTCATTAAGCACGGCCTGGTCAGGGCTCATCTCCCTAGGTTGTTGTCCATTCGGCACTGGAAGGGCACTGCTTTGTCATGCAAGCATTTGAGAATAGATATGTAGACAAGGAGTGGGGTACTTACGCTTGGAATGTTGTCATTGGTACACACGCCTTCGGAGAGGAGCCGGTCCCGAATCTCCCATGCAAATATTGAGGGACACTCCCGCTTGTAGTCCGCGATTTTTGAGACTACGGGTGTTGTAGCGACGCGGGGCTTACTTCCGCCTATTGCTCTCGGCTTGATTGAACCCGTCTCATAATACCTGTCAAGAGAAACAGGTTAGTAGGACCAGGGATCAAGGCCGGCTTTCGTGCTTAAAAGTTTGATGCACTTGAGGAATGCATGCGGAAACAATAGGTATTTGAGTCATTTCATGCAAAGAATCCTGCTCGATTTACGCTTCCGCCTCACCTGCCAAGTATTTTTGACACACAACCATTGGATACTTGTAGGATTCTTGAGATATCGCATGGTCTAGCACCCGAGTGGGCTAATTCGACAATTTTCTGACGTGTCGAGTCAGGTAAGGGTCTTCCGTTCACATAGACCCCGCCCAGTTGATTGATTCCGCTGTGCCCTAAGAACCAAATCCAAATGTCTTGTAGTGATCGATTCAGACTTCTGATCCCGGGTTACGGAATAACTTAAAATTCAGACACACGCCAGTCATTCATGCGGGCAGAGTCCCTAATTTAGCCCAGGGATGATTTTACATGGAAAGCGCTTATATTATAATTCACGAGTGACGTATCAGTGACACACGGGTGACTCGGCCAGGATTACTTTGTGTAATGGCGTCTAGGCAGCCAGACTGCATAGCTGTACCGGAAGGCTATAGTCATTTCGTCTCCAGTAGCTAAGCCGTTTGAACTTGTGTTGATTTTACGTAGTCATCCGTTTTATGAACTCTGTTCAACTGAATGAATGAGGTTTAGAACTGCATTCCCTTTAGTTTTATGTTTAGGAAATTCGGAGTCAGTTGGGCCAAATCAACTGGTTGGGTCGGGAAAGGACCCGAATCAGCCATGCCTGAGCACTGCGAGGCGGAGGCATTGCGTCCTTCACGTCTCGTTAGGTGACCAATTACGTGTGCTCTTACGGAATGACACAATAAATGACCTAGCCTTACGCTACAAATACAGAGTAGTGGGTGCACTACTGGGGCTCCTATTTCATCGCCTTTATCTCCGCTGCTGTGGGTCTCTGTCTCTTCGCGCCCTGCATGCAATCCTCGGCTCACTAGACGTATTTATTCTTTCCAGCTTTAAATGATTTTTTACAATGCGCTTATGTATTGGAAATAACAATGACCTCTCCAAAGTGTAACCTAACCATTTCAATACTCAGTTCTGAGTGTGTATGTTTTCTCCCTCGCTAAACCCATACAAAAACAAAGTTGACTCGGGATATCCGCTTACAGAGCCGACCCCGAGTTTTTCTAAACTCAAACGCAAGGGCATTAATGCAAGAATCACGCACTATTTCATAGTTCATCCCCAATGTATCCAGTTTCTAATGCGTGTATAGCCCAGCTCACGTTTCTGTCATAACTAAGGCCCGTCAATGCAACTAATTTACTAACGCCTTGTCAACACTATGCGCCGCAATATATTCAGTCACACACTTCATTCAAATAAGTATTGCATAAAACTAATAAGAAATGAAAATAAAAGTATTTGTTACGAACATTCCACAAACTGACCTTTGTGTGGCATCTCGGGCACGGCTCCCAGCGGATGCTGAAGTTTGCAAGCCACGGTGAAGAGTTGGTCAGTAATTCGGGAGAAAAAATTTGGGTCCTTGGAGAAAGCTATCTGTAAGGAAAAGGCCTCAATTAGAGTTTAGAACAATAGGGCAGGGCATGGTGGACTCAGTCCGCACTTGGTGAAAACTTAAAAGTTACTAATACGCCTTCGCATGAGTGGGGATGATTACGAGGCCTTATTGTTGTCAAACCGTGCCTAGTGTCTCCTTGTCGTGTGTCAAGCGGATTCCAAGACCCTCGGCCCATCACCCACTAAATGCTCTGAGAAGTTGACGTTTTACCTGACAAGCCAGATTTGTCATAATTTCCTCTCTACAGCCTCACAGTCTTCCCTCAGCCTTATGATGATGAATGATTTCTTGTGACAATAGGAGGGCACGGGCGAGGCATGACTCGGCGGAAAGACAGGAGGACGAGCAGAGCATTGTGAACTTTAATCAGGCTATCACCACCACCGCAGGACGAGCTACGGATTTATTAAGGCTACACCAGGCACTACAATTTTCTCTGAATTCAGGCCACGTGCTAAGACGAGTCTGGCTGTCATTTGACTGAGCGCAGACAAGACAGGAGACCAGGCACAAGTCACTCTTGGCCCATATGTCAGGTCTCAATAAATGGAAACTGATTACTTGGGCATCTCTCCTGTCACCAATCAAATACTCACCGAGACCCTTGGTCACCTCGATCCTCTACGTTTGCCTAGCTATTGAGCCCACAAACTGAACTGCACTGGTTTGAGCGGAGTCAATAGCCCGGTCCGTGTATCTGGTGAGCCACAGGGTGCAAGTGTGAGTACAAGGGAGGATCATTACGGAGAAACAGAATAGAGAGAGTCAACTGATACATGAGACTTTGATTTATATGATTACTTTCGTTTGGAGTAGGGGCACTTTTCTCGGCTTTCCTATTGTCATAAGTCAGTGGGGAGTCTCATTCACAATTTCCCAAAGTCAAATACCACACAACACTCTGGGGAATCATGTTTCTCTTTCTCTCCAAATGGATTTACTAAATATTGTGACTCGCTTCACAGGACCTAGCTTATTAATCACTCCAATCTTCTTGTTTTTTGTAATTCCAAAACATGCTACCAGTTTAGCATTGTCGGGAAATCGGTAAAAACATAAAAAACTGGAAAATACCACAAAGCTTTGTATCCACTCAAAGCTTGCGTTAAATTATCAATATTTTTAGCCAATTAAATATTTTCAGATATATTCAGAATACAGACAATTAGTGGGGGTTAAAAAATTGGAAAATTATGTTGGAATTTGAACTATTTATTCCGTAATAAATTACTAGAAATTACGTTGCAGTTGCAATTCTGGGATTCTATTGCTTTCCTGCACACTAATCCGCGAAATACACGTGAGAACGTATTTTGAAGGAATTAAAACTCAAAGGAGAATTAGTGACGAATTACCTTAGCGTGAAAATAATTTGTTTATCTTTCCTCGCCTGAGCAGTTCTTTGAAATCGAGAAAGCAGAAGTTATGCCGCCTAAGACGGATAAACTTGTAAGAAAGTTCAAAGACCGATTTCTTACACCAAGTGCAATGAAACCGGGGAAGGCTGGCTAATGTGTTGTGCTAATTGAAGAAGCCATTTGCACTTGGAATTTGACTATTGGTCCAAAGATGTTGAAGTCAGGGAGAGGGAATGATCGGGGTTACAGTAGGGAAAAGTGTGTGTGTGTGTACTTGTGTGTATTGGAATTGGAGAAGTATGTAGTAAGGGAGTTTGAGTAAAAGTAGAAAATGGTAATGTGGTTAAGTGAGGTTAGTCAGTTGGAGCACACGGTTCATAAAGCATTGGGATTGGTCCATATTCCTCAACGACTCATTATGTTAACGTGATTTCATGGCACTCGGTGCATGCATCACGGAGCGTGAAATGCCCAGATAAAATCTTACCTCAGATGATAATTTTTCAAACTTTCTCTCATCCACTTCGTCTTGGCTACTCAAGGGGCAGGCAGGGCGGGCTTTTCTCCGCCGTTCACTCACTTCCTGACTCTCAACAAATCCACAATCTAAGTTTGGCACATTTAACTAATTGTGTGTAAAGTTGAGTTAACTACTTCCCAGCATCCAGAACCACTTCCACTCTCACTCAGCACATAACTCCGTTTCCTGAGAGCAGGACCTGGGCTAAGTACAAGCACTGCTTAGCTGAGGCCGAGGGTTTTCCAAAGTTTTTGATAGCGGGCTGGAAGGGGACACGGTGGAAGAAATTGTGTCGATGCAAATATTTATGGTCGGTTTCACGGCCCTGTGTGCACTGAATAGTTTTTTGGTAACACTCATCCGTGTACTTTACACACTGACTATCACCTTCTCAAGTCAGTTGGAGAGGAGCGAAGGCAGGGAAGTGGAAGACGCAGTCGGGCAGGGCCATATTATTCGGCTTTTTCGGGGCCCCAGAGCTCAGTGAGGCTGAAAGCGCATTGGCTCAACAATCTTGTCGAATTCGAGGCGGGTGGGGGGAGACGTTATGGTGCTCTCCGCTCGGCCCAACCTCCAACCCGACGCTCAAGCCATACCCCCTTCCCAACACGTCCGCAGCCTATCTCGCTCTTCTGCCTCAGCTCGGTCGGGCACTCCGGCCAGGACCTGAGCCTCTCGCCCATCATATGTTCCTCACTTCACGCCTAATCTCCTCCAACCTCCGCTCGTCCATTGTGCCTCACCTCCCTCCCTTCAGCACCGAGTCTGTCACCGCCACTAATGTACTGAGCGGACACTCACGTCCTTTCCGCACACTACTGAGTCCCTTGAGGCCTCGGGACTTAGAAAACAAGAGACAGTACGAGGTCAGGTTAGGTTAGGCATGAAGCTTAAGGTTTTCTGGGAAATATCCCACGATGAACAAGCTGGAGAAAGTGGCTGAGCGAGCGGAGAAAGTCCGCTGCTTGAGGTAGGTTCGAGGTTTTGGAAAATGAGAAGTTAATTAAACCCAAAATTGGATTAGGAGCTCAAGTGGAGGTTTCTCAATTGAGATTCTGTCGAGGCGGAGACGGTGGAGAAAGCTCGAATGCAGAAGTAAGAAAAAAAAGTTTTCCAGTAAATTTCTCGAGTTGGAGGCGTCGGAGAGGCATGAAATTGATGGAAGGGAAACGCGGGTTGCTTCGTTCGCTCCAGCTCTGCGAAGCGGAGAGAAGGAAGTTCATGGGGTTTACGGAGGAAGGCATGGCTGCCTCCGGGTTTCCCTATACTCTCCGTCCAGGCGGAGCTCTCCTGACAAGAAGGCAGTGCTTCCACCACTTCCTCGTGCTTCAATGACACGTCTTCTCGGCTACAACTTTATGCACCATAAGGGGCTTAGCGGCTTGTCCAGGCTCTCCGTCTGTCCGTCTGTCCCAATCCCCCTCAACCATTTGCTTCTTCACGGGGAAATATTTTCCAAATGGCAATATCCAAACCGCGACAAAATAGCATAGGAAATGTTGAACTAGGAGCTAAGAAGCTTTAGGTTTTGCTTCAAACCATTTCGGTTGATTCCAAACTGCTTGAATGCTTATGCCGTTACCGTATACGGACTTCAATCGAAACTGTGGATTAACACTATCTTATGGCATGATTCCAGCTAAATGTTTTAGATGCTTGAATCTGAACTATTGTGACCGACTTTACAAATAGATCCCTTTAGGGACAGAAAATCCGTAGTTACTCTACCATTTGTGTCTCGAACTGCCATATGCAGAGTTTTTTCTCGAACAACGGAGGAAGCCAGGACTCGGGCCTCCTGCATAGCCGCTTCCAGTTCTCCGAGGCATCTCGGTTCTGGAGTCTAGAGAAAGCGCTCTTCCTGCTGGGAAGCCTAGGGAAAACGGATCTCTCTGTACAGAGACTTCTTCTGTTAAGGCTCGTCATAATCACGGAATTCCGTGGATTCCGTACCTGAATGGATCTCCCAGTATTTTCATCATTAGTCCGGAGATCTTTCAAGACTCTCTTCCTTTTCATGTTGTTCTAAAGAAGGTTTCTTTTATTAAAAAAAAGTGTCTAAGTAGATCTTGTACGTTTTCTATAGAGAAGAAATAAAGTTTCTTTTTTCTTCCTCCAAGCTCTGTGAATACACCGACGACTCCGACTTCATCATCAACTTTGATAAAAGAGTAATGGTTTCTTTTGAGCCACAACTACTAGTCTCATCATGAATACATTTCTATGTAGTCCCACTACTCGGCCCTCTTCTCACACACCACAAAGGAAACTGGGATTTAGTTCCCAGTTTAGATCCATACCTGTAATTCTCTCCTTCGATTGGCTCCCTTCAAATCCTGAATTCTTATTACACCTTTAATGTATTCATTACTTCTCATCTTCGTGGCTGGCTTGAAGGAAGGCCGAAAAAGTTCCCTAGAAAAATATTCCACCGAAGGAATCCTTTGAAAAGTTACCGTTTTACAATTTTACCTAAAACTGTAAAATCCGGTCAGGTTAGGCTGCTGGGCTAACTATCGCTAGGGTTACATCAAATAGTTTTAGACCGGGGAAATTTTTTCGCTGATACATTTATCGTAGGACCACGCATGAGCCCTGTATTATGTGCTCAAAATCTCTGCATCATCCTTTTCGCCCTAATCCAATGTTTCGAGACAACAAAAAATATGTTGACTGTGAATAGTGTACTAATTACAGAGAAAATTTGGAAATATAAAAATACTTGTGACTTTATCCACGGCTTAATAAGTGTGTTAAATTTGAATAAGCATAAACTAAAAGCCACTATAAAGGTTTATTAAGTCAAGAGCCGTGTAATCATCGTGTGAGGTCGACTGGCTGTATATTAGGAATTGAAGAACAAGTTTTTTGAAGTTTACTATCTCTCAGAAAGGAATATACTTACAAGGGAGCTCACCTTCTTCGTCACAAAACTTAATTTTATAAGGACTGAAATCCAGACTATGTATGGAGCGGGATCATCATAGCCGTTTTTGAAACTAATG
This sequence comes from Ceratophysella sigillata, assembly GCA_034693865.1. Taxonomy (NCBI): domain Eukaryota; kingdom Metazoa; phylum Arthropoda; class Collembola; order Poduromorpha; family Hypogastruridae; genus Ceratophysella; species Ceratophysella sigillata. Next base: position 15,315 of record JAQFXY010000375.1, on the reverse strand, counting down.
CGTTCAGTCACTTGTGAACTCTGCGGTCTGGTAATATTACGACGAGTACTATGATGTCCATGTCTCAGAAAACAAGAGTAGGCCACAATATGTTACAGTTTACTTTTCAAACAGTATGTACCAGCTCAACAGAAATACACAAATTGGGCACACATAATTAGTTATAGGTAAAAATAATCTATTATAGGGCTACAGTGTTTCACAATTCACGCTTTTAGTTTAATTCCTATCTGGACGTTGAATCGAAATTAATTCTTTACCACCAACACTTAGTTGAAGGCTATATGTGTTTTTTTCATCCATTTCATTTAGAATCTCAAAATAGGGAAATATTGCCTATTTAATTTCCGACGTGATAAATTAGGCACTGGGATGATCGCTTGCTTAAATTCTTATAATTTGTGTTGCTTGCAACTACTGGTATGTACAGTACGTTTAACTCGCATATAATCATATCATTTCCTGATAATGCTATAACTTTCCCAATGAGTTGGCAATTTTAAGCAATAAATACCCGTGGTAAATACTAATTTTGCTAAGTTATATTAAGTTGTTCAAGAGTGGCTACAAATAAGAGGAAGCCAGTGTGTTTTCTGAGTGTTTACCAAGTTTGGACTGTTATTTACTTCAACCAAACCCAGGACATTGTTTTCCAGTTGTACGGCAACATATAAATCCATAGATGTCGAAGAGCCTTTGGACTCTGATAGGAAGGATGACAGCTGTGTGACTTGAAGCCCTCCCAAGAAAATAATATTAGGAAAATTCCTTTTTCCGAGTTTTCCAAAGCTGCTGAGATGCCGAAAAGTTGATTTGTATTTGGGCCTATTCATATTAGTCTGATCATTCCTCCCAGCGTCTCCTTCTCCTGTCACTCTGACTCCTAAATGATTTAACCATGCATCCGTAAAGACCAAATAATAGGATGTTCACGAGGAAGAGGCTCTTGGGTCCAAGCTGGATATTTTATTCCTGAGATTGGACCCGAATCCACTGAACAATCACTTTCTGACTGATTCAAGAAAAAGAGAGAAATGTCATCCGATTCCTCCTAAAGTGTTCCTTTTCCTTTTAGTGTCACTCTTCATGACCAATTCCATCTCCGGTCCGGTTCCCTTCTCCCGTCTTCTCCCAACTCCATGCTAAATATTCGATTTGCGTGCTCGAGTTCCATCAAGTAGAAGGGACCGAGTGGCCAGCGGGCCTACACGTAATTCTCCTGACGTTCCACTCAGTGGCGGTTCCAGGAGTCGATCAAGTTGGCTCTGGTCAACGGGGATTTCGGATTCATGGCCGACCGATTCGAGGATACTGCTGAAATTCAATAGAAACCGTTTTTGACGCCTCCGCTATTGTGTCACCATTTTCTACGGGTATTAGATTAGGTTTCCCCAAAAGTAGAAGCGGTTTAATTAAATTAAACTAATTCGAGTTATGTTAGCTAAAGTGTGCGAAAAATATCTCCGGGAGTTAAAGTTACCCATCGAACTTATTTCAACTTCGAAGGAGGCAACAATTAGAGGTGAAAACGGAACTTTGTCGCTTGCTTTGCCTTCTACGCTTCAATGGACTTCAAATTGAGGTTTTTGAGGAAAATATTCAATTAAATCGGGGTTGCCTATTAGTATACTGTAATTTGAATTTATTCAATGATTTTATCGTGAACTGAACTAAACGAGCCATTAATAACCAAAAATTCCGTGTTTCAGTCTAGAAAATTATTTATTTCGAAGTTAAAACTGTAGTCATGATTATGAGTTAATCTAGTTCGATTTCTCGTAGTTAAGGCCCTTTAATAGTTCTGAATCTGAAGAAAATAATTATTTTAAACTGTAATGAAGTGCACTTATTTAACTACCAACTACTTGTTTGAAACCGTGGCTGACTCAAGAAGAACCGTCGCCCCTGCCCTGGTTCCAGTCCCAAGTCCGAACTCAGCACAAAATTAGGCTCCTCGTCATGAAACCTTTTAGCAAATGCATTCAAAAAGTTTCTGCCTCTGCGTGACTGGCGGAGCATCTGCCTTTCTCTTTCGCACACCCAAAAAAAGCGAAGAGAGAAGTAGCTTTCTCTCGGACGGATTGGGCAGAAGGGGACTGGATACCTACATACATAAAGTAGTCGATTAAGTACTTTTAGGGATGCACTTCCGACTCATTAAGTGGTTTTTCCATAAATCAGCTAACGGAAGAACGCCTGACCCAAACATTTATAGAAAAACAAGGCCTGACTGAAAGGAGTGGAGATGATGGGAGCATGGCTTGTTGAGCAGGAGACAATGGAGGCCCAGGACCTGACGGTATCATCATAGGCTTCATCTGTCTCAATGATTACCATTATGAATTCCAAAAAAAAAAATATCTCCACACACATGACTGCCTCCTAACCCAGACTCGGCTCACAAAACCCCAACTACGTATTTGTCCTTCCATTCTGAGCCTCTCATCTATGAAATGAGGCAATAAGATCATATTGTGAATCCCTACTCATAATTTCTCAATATTTTGATACTGGAGTGCACAAATACAAAATCTCACCACATCGGCACAGGCTCACAAATCTAAATGCCAACGCACCTCTAATGAACCAGCCCAGCAGAGAGCATCGGGAATGGAATGGGCCCAGGTGGAAATCCACTCAAGCATGCTCCCCTTCATATACTTCCTCTCCATTCATCCCCAATTTCCTATGAATGAAGTCTACACTCTGCTTTTATCAAATTCTTTCTTTTGGCGAATAATATAATTCATATCATAGCCAGGCAGAACAAAGGAAGCTGACCCATTCCACTTATTCAGACCCATGCACAGATTCATTAGACACTCACCACTGAGTCGGAATGTCCTTTCAATATTTATATGGAGTTTTGCTTAGCAAGACTAGTGCTATTATGATAATTAATCGAATCCAATGGCAGACACATTAAATCTATATTTGGCGGCCTAAAAGGTAAAGGTACTGAATTCCAGCAGCTTTGGTTTGGCGATAAATCATTTCGACGAACCAGAAACATAGAGGAAGTTAAAGTTAAAAAGATCGATTGGCAAAAAAGTTGAAAGGCCAACAGACACCATCTCCATCTAATCCGACTGAAAGTTTTGATAAATGTTTATAATTAAATGCCGAGTCGAATCACTATAGTAGTATCTCAGAATCAATCCTTGTTGAACCGAAAATTTAAATTAGGAATTTAAACAGAGATGAGTTGAAGCTAGCCTCAGACAGTAACTACTGATAAGGCTTCACTTACTCTTCGTAATTAGTTAATTATGCAAGTGTCATTAAATAAATATGATTAAATAGTATTTAGCGTTATTGTCAGTTTCATGAAATGCTACAGAAACAAAACCGATAAAAAATCAGCAGCGCGGTCTGATGCAGCATTACACTAAACCTAGAAACACTTAATTGTTACAACAGTATTCAGTAGGACGCCAAGTCTAGAATACCCAAGACCCATCTCCACTCTGCCACGCTGGATTATTTACTCAAGAAACTTGATACACCCGAATTCACTCCAGGAAAACCGTCTCGTGCCACTCATTTCAGAATTTTATTAGACACTATCTGTTCTAAAGCACGCAGACCTTTTACCCTAGTCTTAAAATCCTGAGCAATGAAATATTGGGTATACACGAAATTGAATACCAATGTAGCAGACGGGAATCAAAGGCTTACTGGGTTCGAAAGGTGTTTTGTAAATATATCCAGTTTCAACGCCATTGTTGTCCTTGTCTACAGCGTAATATGTTGCCTATACTGATCAGTACCTGGATTTGACTGACATTAGCCATCATCCCAGCAAAAAGTGTCTTGTTACAAGTAACGTACCAATGTCACTGCACTTCAATAATGGACCCCCAATAGCCTTATTTGTGTAACTTTGTTTTTTTAAGTTTTAAGATTAGACTGATTTGTCGGCCCACTATTTTCATAGGTTTAGAAATTAATATAAAGTATACTTGGAACTTGGAACACAGATTGAATTTCAGGGTACAAGAGTATAAAAGGATGAACGCCATTCTATTATTTACGTCAGGGAGTCTGAATATATCCATTCTCTAAAGCTGAGTGCTTGCTAAGTCGTAAAATCAATAATAATATTATACAAACGGAACTTCGTCTGCATACAGATGACTAAGACACGAAGGAAAAGTTTTTATTATTTAGTTTGGAGGAAAAGGGTGAGAAGGGAAATCAAGTCAAGAGTCATTTCCATCGAGTAAACTTGAGTTTTCAAGTGTTAAGTACGAGAAATTCGTATGTATTTGTTCAGGGAGTAAATGAATTGATTTTGCCAATTATTGCAGCTCATAGTTTCTGCGTTTCAACGTCCAATAATAGCGTAATTCAAATAAACTACGTATTGTACGCGTGTAGAGGAGCTATTGAAGACCGAATTGAAGTCTACGTCTAAAATGGAATAAAAACCATGGAAAAAATTCAAGTACTTACTCAAGCTCATTTTTAATTTCTAGAAAATGAACCCCCGCACACAAAGTTAACTCGTAGGACTGTATGACCGTTTTCGGTAGCCCGCCTGCTGCTCGCTGAATGGTCATTCAAAGCCAATTCATTTTTCGACTATCCATTTAATTCAAAATTACTACGAAAACTATTAGTGCAGGAATTATCAAATATAAAATATTCACTAATACAGGAACTGTCAAATACCTACATTAAAATATAATTTTCGTACATTGCGTACTATGGATGTAGTTTTCACATATAATTATCATGTTGGTAAGAATCTATGTATTTATTAGAACTGTTAAGAACTAGAATATAAATCCATATTAATCATGTAAAGATAAAATAAAAGGAACTTGGAACTTCAAATTCAAAAGTTAAATATTAAATGCATATGGTAAATAATCAGTATTGAATAACTAACCCGTACCTGTTTATTACTTTTAAAGAAATTAATTAAAAAAATTATTGAAATTATCGTAAGGAAATTATACTTCCCACAAGTGCAAGTGGGAGTTGCGTATCAACTGAGACTGTATTGTGTTGATAATCGGGCAATGTAAAATTCAAGTCAATAAGTCCAGTAAATAACGAGTCGTTTTTAATAATTATACTATTAATATGCCAGCTATATATTAATGCACAAATCACACATTAAACAGGATAATATTATTGTTTGAAAATACAAAGCTAATGCCCGAACCAGAAGGTTTTTACGCGTCGTGCGCCGTCGACGTGCATCGCACACGCATCATCCTAAATACAAAATCCGTCGCCTCTTTCTCCTTGCTTAGCTGGCATTCCCCTTCTATTCACGAAATGCTCTGGGTTCATGCACCGCCATCTCGTAAATGGAAATTAAAGTGCACACGAATATTGTGTTAGTTGGTCGGGTACACATATAGATCGCACTTCAACTGCTTCAACTAAAAAGCCGAGTTTGGGTTTGAGTTGAGCTGAGCTGAGCTTGAGCGTTTTGTTTGACTCACAACCACAAATCACAACTCACAGGTTCCCGTTTATTGTTTGTATCCTTTACCTGATTTTAGCTTGTTCAATATTAAATGTGAATTAAGTTAAACTAGAATAATGCAGAAAGTAGGTTAGACAGACTATAGAACCAAATCTCGACATTATTTTTACTCAAGTATAATTGTATCATGTTTTTTTTTTTATTTACTACATATTTCAATCTGTTTTTCAATACGAGCATAATACATACGAGGCTTGTTTGATAAGTATTTGGACTTTTTAAAAAAATCGTGTTATAGGAATGAATGAATACAGGTTAGCCGGACGTCGTGTGATTGCTAAAGGGTTTAGAAGAGCAAATGCATGGATAAAAATGGATAAAAATCGGGGGGAAATATTCATGTGGTTTTATATTAAACTTTTTGTCACAAATCATGGATCCAATCTTAGACCCGTTTTTACCTGTTTTTGTCAGGTTGTGTCGCTTGGGTCTAATTTTTTGCTAAATACGAGAATGGGCCAAAGTATGACGAAAATTTAGGCAATTGCGACACGAACAAGGGAATCAGCGGAAAAATATATAATAATATAATAATGTCGGAGGGCGGATTTACCATTCTTAAAATATATATTAGTAAACCTTAACCATATAGTTATTTATATTAATCTGCGGTAATTTAAGCGCTAATTAGAAGGGCAATACAATCAAGGAAGCACTAAGGTAAACACTCATGTAAACACTCATGTAAACACCCGTCCTGTATTACATAGTAATAGGTATTTCCATACTCATCCACCGCCATGTTGCTTTCAGGAACACGTAGTTGTGCAAAAAGTTGTACAATAATTCGAATAACATATATTATGTTGAAAGGTAAGCACAAATGTATTGATATGTACATATTGATCATAAAGTATTTTGAAAATGAGAATCACCAATCGGTTATGTATTCATTCCTTCCTGCAACATGAACGCTGGATTGAAATATTGAAAAGATAAGAAAACTTTGGCTCAGGTACCTGTTTAGATAAGAAACTGCCGGCTCATTATTGATAAAGAATCCTCAACAGACATCATTTCTAGCTTTAACAGTACACAGGACAATTTCTTAGATCCAAATTCGAATCTTAGTGGTCATAAGTTCGTAGTGTTTTCTACAATGAATCGAGGAAATATAGGCAGGGGTCAAGTTCATCGGGCAAGAGGACAGGACGGGCTACGAGTTATCGTGGTGCGGACCTGCAGTACCGGGTCCGGTTTTGGGTCGACAAGCCGCAAGTTTATCAGCTGCAAGCGGCCGTGTCAATCCTGACATTTCCAGTCTAGGTTCCTATAGTGGCGTAACCGGTTCAGGACAACGTGCTGTTAGCCCTGATATTGCTGAAGGCTCATCTGCAGCGAGGGAAAATTTTGCATTCCGTAAATCAGAAGACGAATCGACGTCAGAAGAGGTACGTACTTTTTGCAGCGAATTTAGTAAAGTGAGCTAAGAGTAAAGGTCGGTTGTATATACTAATGATTCCACTAAATTTTGCGCGGCTACTGAACAGACAAGATATCCGAAGTCGGATTTCATGTACCGATAATTTCGCTACTATATACTTACAGAGTGAGGAAGACGACTCTGATGACGGAAATCCATCAGCCAGTACGAGTAGGAGCGGTTTTCAGTGGTTGAAAGATTCAGCATATGGTCCCGCCGTGCATCCTTTCAACAATAGTAATTCTGGCATTACGAATCATGGGTTGAATGAAGGTTCTGATGAGGCTGATTTCTTCGACGCGCTCTTCCTGAAGTCTCTTGCTCAGCTCATCGCACACGAAACAAATGCCTATTACGACTACCTTATTGCCAATACCAACGTAGTACCCGGTTCCCAACTTCATAAGTGGACGCTAACGGACGAAAAGTCCCAAACATACCATTGAATCGGACTATGATAATCCTATGTTCAGCCAGGTACGTTGACATAATATGATATAATATAAAAACTTAGTATAACAATGATAGAATATAACATAACAATATGGGATAAAATAAACGGTTGCAACCGATAGAAACAGGCAAAGCAAGAAACACTGAAGCAAATATAGTTGAGAAACATCAACAGAACGTTCTAGAACATATAATAAACACAATGAAGCAAGTATGGTTGAGAAGCATCGCCAGAACGCATTAGAACACATACAAACACTACGAAGCATGTATGGTTGAGAAGCATGAACCGAACGCTCTAGAAAACTTAGGAGACACTATGAAGCAAGTATGGTTGAGAAACATCAACCGAACGCTCTAGAACACCTTAAGGAAGCAACAGTACCCTTAATCCTAGTTTATACGTAATCTCATAGTCAATGTAATCTCAGTATTGGAATTATATACATAAAATTATCACGCCAACCAAGGCGGGTTTCAACAATGCGCGATCATTTTATTTCAATGTTTTTTTAAAAAATAGTCAATCTGTCACACACTACTACTAAGGACAATACGAACAATACCTAAACTGGTATAGCGAAAATTGCATTTATTCTTAGTTCACATGCCACCGAGTTGTCAGAAGCGTCTTTTATTTAAAAATTTGGCCATAAATAACAGCACCAAACATGTCACGGACTACTACTACGGACAAAACGAATGCAATACAGGCATCGCCTGTATATATACTCCGTCTATATAAACTGGCTTTGCCTGTAATAATGTGATATAATATAAAATATAACAATATAACAGATTTGCATTATGAAGTAGTAGGTAATAGGAAATAGGAAAGAAATGCCCAAGTTTACAGTGAAATTGGAACCAGGCAGAACAGAAGCGTTAAATGCAGACGAATTACAGGCGTTCAAGTGGAAAGACAAGCGAGAGGTTTGTATGCTAAGCTCTATGCATGGACGCCAGTATGGAGATACCGAGAAGAAGGACAGTAATGTAGCGATTATTCGGAAACCAATGGCCATCATCGACAACAACAAGGGAATGGAATCAGTCGACAAAACGGATATGATGACTAGCTTTCCGGAGTGTGCACGTCGTTCTGTGTTATAAGTGGTACAAGAAATAGTTTTTTCACATTTTGGGTACCACGGTGATAAATCACACATTATCTACGGAATCACAACTAGCACGAAACGCGAGCTTTCGCAATTTCAATTGGAATTGGTGCCTGCTAGCTATGGCTGGCTCCTACGATACCAATTCGGAACCTATCCATTGGATCAGCTTCACACCCACTGAGCTTTACAACACGGCATTTTACGTCGAGTAGTAGGTGCTACCAGAAGCAATATGGCGGTGGATGGGTATGGAAATACCTATTACTATGTAATACAGGACGGGTGTTTACATGAGTGATCGCATGAGTATTTACGTGTTCCTATAGGTAAAATTGGTTATGTTATGTGTAGTAGGTGTTACCAGAAGCAATATGGCGGTGGATGGGTATGGAAATACCTATTACTATGTAATACAGAACGGGTGTTTACACGAGTGTTTACGTGAGTGCTTATTGGATTGTATTGCCCTTCTAGCGTTTAAATTACTATATATTAATATAAATATATTTATAAATAATATATATATATATATTAATTATACATAGGTTTCAGTACCCTGTATAAAGTATACTTAGTTGACAATTCTTGCTGGCGATGGCTAAACAATGTTCATCGGAGATTTTCACTGAAAGTTCTGCATTTAAGTTCAAAATTAGGGAATTAGTCTAATTGGGCAGCATTACACAAGAATTAGCTGGGATTAGGACGATTCCGCTCATTATTCAAATGACTCGCCTGATTGGAAATTTATCCTAATTTCTAATGTACCAGATACAGTTGATTGACATCAAATTAAGGAAACTTTTCTATTTTTCTCTACGTCGCCTTCTGCTTATTTGCCTACTACCTGAACCAGCCTATTATTTCGTGTACGTTGTGTTAAGTTTCGTAACAATCCAATAGTCAATTCACGATAATAATGCTAGTCATACGTCTTTCGCACTACTGCATTCGGAAATATGCACACCTTTATAGCTTGAGCAATTTATGAGTCTACGAAAAAAAATTCTTGTGAAAAGCTCCATAAGTTTGTCCTACGAAAATATCCTCGGCAAACCTAACCTTACTCCACTATTAGAGCCAATCATTCAATTACACTATCCGCTAACTGACCGAATTCTGAATTTTGTAGTGGTAGATTCTTAATGGAAATTGTGCTGGAGAGGTTTTTCGGGATTTTCACAAATACTTTTTTTTGGCAAAAAACTTTTTCGAAAACATACAGGTAATATTTCATAATGCATGACAAGCGTAAGCATTGTCAGCCAACAGCATTACTGCAGTTAGTACATCCCGAGTCAATAACCCAAATGTACCAGCCACAACTTCTGTTCTAGTTTTACTTCCCAATTGTTCTATAGCCTGATGCATGTAATCTTGGGAATTAGCGTGCCTCATGCAGCAGGACGATGGCGTATCGTCGGCAATATTTTATCATAACGTACCTCCACACAAGTACACAACAAATCTGGCTTCAGCGTATTAATACGCGTCTACCAAACTATATTTAATTAAATAAACAGTATTGGCAGAGCAAGGCAGAAGTACTGTGGCACGAGAATGTTTAAGAATGAGTCGAGTGCGTGATGATGCCGATAGTCATCAAGTCACTTTGCAAATTCATAGGCAGAACAATTCTTAGTATAATTGGATTCTGTGAATTCAGGTACCTACCTACCTAGTTTATTTACAATTCTGATACGACTGGATAACTGGAACCTCAGCTGGTTGTTCATCAGACAATGCATTAAGTACTAATTTAACTTTTTCTGAATAACTTCAGCCATTCAAGGCTTAACTAAGGCACGTTAGCGTACCCACGAATTTGCGCATTATGCGCACAACTCGTCCTGAGCAGCTCTGCAGATGCTTATGGCCATATTCTACTATGTGCCTTGTATTTTGTGTACCCAGCCTTGGACATGGACAAGACGCACATAGCCAGACATTCAACTTCAACCGATATTGACATAATACACACGTGTATAAGGTACGCATTGCTCGACAAGGGACTCTGTTGTGGCAGAATAACTCAGTACATGCTTCGTGCTTCGCCTTCAATTTACCCTTGTCCATGTCCATCATGTAACTATGCGGTTGGCTTTACTTGGGCCCAGCCTGGAAGATCTGGAAATGTGAAAATCCGTGGGGATACCGCTAGAAGGCTAAAAGCATAGCCAACTACTATTGTTCTAAAGACTTGTATAGCCTGTCGGAGCTGGCCTTTTTCCATGCAGAGAGTTGTGAGTAGATTTTGAGGGATTGGCGCTAGGAGACGGTGCAACTTGTTTTTTCTATAGAAAAACCTGATCGATACCAGAATTTTTTTTTCGAAAATTTTTCGAAAAACTAGGTTATCTGGAGTCCTGAGTCAAATGCTGGGCTGGCTAGTCGTAGCATTATTTCGAATGACAGGCGTTTTGCCGTATACGTGTAATACATTTGTTTATGAAACACGCGATAATGCATGGACAGATATGTTCGGTATATTTATTTGCAGAGTTTAAGGTTAAAGCCGATTTTATATTTATATGTTTATGTATGTAAATGTATAGACCAATAAGTAGTTGTAAATTCCAAGCAATCTATGATGTTTATTGAATTTAGCATAATATACAATTTCTAAACTTCAGCCATGTTTTAAATAATCTGAATTTTGGACGAATTAAACTGGTAGTTTGCAGTTTACCTTGCGGTAGCAGGTATCATTTTGTTTGGATTATAATATGCCTGATGCCTGATGCATGCCATGCTATCAATATGAATAAATACCAAAGCGGGTTTGAATATTCAATGCAACACTCGCCTCACTTTGCATTCTAAGCAAATGACTATTCGCTGTGTGCACGCCACTGGAGGCGCTGCTGTCTGAAGCGACACAGTCCTGTGCAAACATGTGGGGTGGATATTTTTTGAGTTTCTCCTAGGTACGAAAAGAGCCAAGCTTGTAAAAGAATGGGAAATCGGCATTTTTTGAAACTTCAATTAAACAGTTTTTAAACAGTTCCAGAATTTTTTCAAAAATCGTTTCGATATGCGATTCATAGTAGAATTTGTTGTAGAGTTTGAATATCCCATTTAGAAATTTCTAACTTTGCTCGTTTAGCCATAACTGAGGAGTGAACAGTTCCCTAGTTTTAGATAGGGGAAATCATGTAGTGACGTCATGGAAAAAAACGAGTAACCTCGTCTGCACACAACGTATTGTTGAAATAAGATTGGATTGAAAAATACCATGTCTCCGTCTTAGTGGGTTTATAGCTGGGGAATGGATGTATTATTATGTATTATTCCATTGTCCAGACTCCAGAGGCTGGAAGCTCAAAAGGAGCTCCAGGATGGATGCATTCTTTAGCCTTTTTATTAGAATTTGACTCTCTGACGTATTCGTTTCCTCCCAACGGATTCAAAGATTAGAACGATTAAGTACTTTCTCCTGTTTTGTAATCAACTCAGGTTTCATTGTCGTTTTTATACTCTACTCCTATTCACAGTTTACTTTATAATTCCTGGGTGGAAAGCAAGGGCAGGTTCATTGTGTGTCGCTTCAGACGTCAATTATTGTGCTCCGTCAATTGGTTCCCGCGATTTTTGCTAGGTTCGGTTATGTTACTTCATTCTATTCATACTTATTTATATATTATATATTATATTATATATTTATATATAAATTCATATTTAGTTCATACAAGCTGTAGTATAATTCTTCATGTAAAGTTATGTTAGGTTAGACCACCCCGAAACGCTGGATTTTAATTCACATAGCGTAACTGAAGCAGTGCAACGCCAATTGACGGGGTGGAATTGACCTAGAGTCACGCTGCATCGTCTCTTAGTACTTACGCCTTCTTTTAAGCCTCCTTAGGGTGTAATTTTACTATTATGAGCATTTTGAGCCAATTAGGCATAATTAGGTAAGTTCATTGAATTTTTTTGAGGTCTACGGTCTACAGTCCACCTGATTAACCATGATGGTTCACTGAGTTGACATTTAATGCGGCAGCAGGGGACATTTAATGTATCACGGTACGCCTGTTGGTACATATGACCAATTGTACATTAGGAATTCAGTGAATTTTGTATTCCAATTTCCATTGTACATTAGCAGTTATGTTAGTACTGTAATAACCATTACCATCATAATAATAAGTAAAATATTACTTAATTCTATTATTATTATTTATTACTATTATTCTATAACTCTAGTATAATAAATAATAAATCATAAAACAATTTTGGATTTCTACGAACCGCTAATACCCATTCCGGCAACGTTGCGTCATCGGATTCGCACTCTCAGGAAATTTCGATCGCACTCGCAGCGCAAGAATCGCGTTCACGGGATTCGCGTTCGCGTGCACGACTCCTTCCAAACCCGAGTTTTTCAAGTTAAATGTTCCCAGGCTTCCAAAACTCGAGTTTAAACTCGTCTAATTTAAATCTGGTGACCCTGTGACCCAAAAACCAAAAACAATGCCTTTTTGGCACCTTTTTCTCATTTTGCACCAGAATCGGCAACCTATGCAAAATGAAAAATTAACAATAAATCGTGCTCCTTTATAAGCTTGCTACTTTTAATTTTAATCAATAATTGGAAAACTTAAACTAACTCATGTAGAGCATATTCCGTGAACTAACTTCACGTTTTTACTACTTCGCAGGAAAACTCAGAACTAAACTAAATAAGTAAGAAAGTAAGGAATGCATTTCTTGTAATTTATTCCTCTGCTCTTGCATCCTGATGTCGACCGTGAAATTATTCAAGACTTGGCTTGGCCAGTAAAGCCTACTATCTCTATCGGCTAATAGCTAATACTGCAAAATATCTTGTGACTACTTTACTATTGACCCTGGCCTGGAGTTCTTTTTCCCGGGCTCGGGCTATACTTACACCAAAATCCAAAACTTCAAGGAAAGTAGAAATAGGAAATCACGATGCTCTCAGACGAACAATTATGTAATATGCGTATATGCGTATGTATATACTCGCGCTGTTATGACATGGATCCCTTGAGGCAAGGTGATGTTGTACATATACTGCGTATTGTAGGCGCATACTGTCCACGCATACTACTGTAGGTGCAAACTCTCCAGCGCATACTGTGATGGCAGGTGCATAATCTACAGCGCATACTGTGACGGTATGTGCATAATCTCCAGCGCATACTGTGACGGTAGGTGCATACTCTCCAGCGCATATTGTGACGGTAGGTGCATACTCTCCAGCGCATACTGTGACATTTTCCGTACTTATCTTTATTAGCGCAGCGTAGTGATACTTTTTGAGAATACTTAAGAATGTTCCTTAGGTTGTATTGTAATGCATGAAAAAAGCTAATTTTTTAAGAAATAGAACTAATTGCGACACTTTAACTGACATGCCCGTTTATTTTCCTTCTCCCTTCCTTACTTTTTCCTTGTCTATCCGTTGCTTCTCCTTCACTTTTTTTATTTCCAGCTTTTTCTCCCGTTTCGCTTCTTCTTCCCTTTTTTTTCTTTTCTCTCCCTTCCCCTTCCCTTCACCTTCTTCTTTATTTTTTCCCTTCTCCTTGCCTTCTCCTTCTTCCCTTTTCTTCTCGTATTTTAAATACTGTTATATGAAAGATTTTCCACGCATGTGTTTTAAATTTATATTTTCAGAAATATTGAATTGTAAAAGCCATGTTTATAAAACCTTCGCCTAAGAAATACTCAAGAGATGTTTGAATAACGAAGTTGACCTTCCGAAGTTTTGAATTCTGAATGGACTGTATTTGCGTATTCTAATTTCTAATTCACATTTTCATGCAATTTTCCCTCATTTCCGATTCTTGAGAATTTACTCTGGAATCTCCAGACACCGGAGCATTTCTGCATTATATGTATCTACATATATTATATATTCCAAACAAAAGCTTAATAGAAAGTAATACACGATTTTCTTACTCGTTTAATATTTATAATTTAATACAATAGAAACTACAAATCGAATACACCTGAAAAATACATTTAAAACTAATAATTCATTGTTCATTTTACTTGTGGACCTGGGCATTGAACTCCATACGGTCAATTAAGATAATACTACGTAGCAACACCTAGCAACACAGGTAAAGGTAAGTCGTAGCTTATCTATTCTTCTTTTTCGTCGCGTTCCGTTTCCTTTTCCCAATTCCCAATGAAGGAAAAACTCACAGAAAACGTTTCTATGGATTTCATAGGTACCAATTTTGTCCAGGAGAAATCATTTGCATATCATAGATACATACTTATACATACAATGGAATGGAATGGCTTGATTATAACTACCTATGTATGTACATATGTATGTATGTATATAGAAAGTTCGTGGACAGCAAGCATACATAGCATCGTCGGCTGAACCTCAAACGTCGAGCCAAGCCAAGCCAAGAAACAAAGCTCCAGCATCCAGCCAAGCACAAAGCACTGATGTCAAGCTTCGGTCAGTTCAGTGTACAGCCTGAGTCAGAGCAAGGAAGTTGTGAGAGCAGTTGCTCTTCGTGAGTGCGTAATTCGTCTTCAGTTAATTACTTTTGGTTTTAGGTAAGTCTTTTATATTTTATTTTGAAGTGGTTTTATTCAGCGTTAGGCAGTTTTGAGTTTTCAGTACAATCTAAACAGTAGGTCGCCTATCATTCTTATATTAATTTACTTGGTCAAAATCAAGGTCAAAGGTTGAATTCCCCTAGATTATTGAATGTGGGTAATTTGTTATTATTTATTGAACCCTGAAAACATGTTATTAGAAACTTCAGATTTCATATATCAAACTATTCAAAGTTAATCACATCTTCAATACATGAGTAATCACAAGT
>JAQFXY010000374.1:0-31733 GCA_034693865.1 Ceratophysella sigillata | reverse complement strand
AATAAAAACGGTAGAGCACCTGCTGCAGTGGAGTACGCGGCCTACCAAAATGGTAGGTCGCCTGTGCAATCACTACCGAAATATTTTCTCACTAAGGCGAAAACGCCTTTCACTTAACAAATCTAGGACGCAGTGTTGCCAGTTCAGTCAGAATATAATATTCAAATATTCATTCGTATATGTACAACTGTTTACTTCTCGTTGCAAATACCTCGCATGTATGTACCAAGGAAGGATACAAAAATAAATAAAACTAATTGAAGTGTGTTAGGTTTATTCAGTTAAATAACTGGAATTAAGCTCAATACATGTTCAGCTAAAAAGAGCGTGTCTGAAATAGAAGTAGATACACACAATCTTAACCACATTTAGACGAATACTTTTCAATTATAATATTCAACATATAGGATTGAGGCAAAACCGAAACTACAAAAATTCGAAATAATTAAAACTATTAAATTAAATAACAATACTCCTGCTCATTAACGATCCTGTGGTGTACAATAGATTCATAATTGTTGCTACTAATATCCATGATCTATGTGACATATCATATAGCCCGAAACAGTGGGTAGTCCAAGCTGACAACTATGCTTCCTCGATTTAGAAAGAGACTGGCGTTTTCGCCATAGTGAGAAAATATTTCAGTTTAGCCTTACTGAGTTTCGTCGTAATGACGCTAAGTCATTTTTCTTAAACCATTTGCTCTTTCAGCTCACTTTTCAGAGACCGAAGTAGAAATTAATTATGATGTTCACAAGCACAGCAGCTTGGCGACAAATTACCCTTCGAAAGCAAGCGTATGAATCGAGACAAATCAAACGTATTCAAACTTAAGAATAATTGTAGTATAGCATAACAATACTTTGGAATTTGATGCATATTTCTCAAAGTAAGTACGCCCATATACAGCAACATGATATTATATAATTTCTGCACACATTTCTACTGACACATACATGAAACATGAAACAAATCTTTCGTATACTACATATGTATAGGCAAGAACATCTATATTCAGCTATCAAATGAGAAAATCGTTCAAACATTAGAGGTGGAAGTTCTGGTAGAGGATATCACAAGCCATCGAGTTATTCTAGGCTGGCCGTTATTCTAAAATTTTGTGCTTGAATTATAAAGCATCAAACTTTTCATGGATGACCTTTCTTTAGGCCTTGTATGAAGACAAAATATGTAGTTAATCCGTGGCTAGTAATGAACAGCAGGCTTTAAGCTCCGGCTCTTCTTTTGTGAAAATTGCAGTAATAGTTAATATTGGTATTATAGAGTGAGTGAGTATTATGATAATGGTTTTGGTGAATTGAAGAAGATTTGAGACCATGCCATGCCCTTCGTTGCTAATTCGATAAATAGGGTTATACATAAAAGACCAAATTCTCACGCACAATGAGTGCATAGTAGCTCAAGCGTGTAAAGAATCAGAAGGCTCTCAGCTTTGAGAGTAGGTACACATGGCCAAGGCGCTCAAGCCTGCTGCTGTGTAAATTGTGACCATCAGAAGTGGACTGGCAGGCAGAAGATGTGAAGGGATGCCAATTAGTCACATTCTGATTCCAATCTTAAACTCCTGCATAGTAGTTAATTATTCACAAAACTCCAGTCACTTCCTAGGGACGAACCCGAATAATTATGACTATTCAGTACGGATCCGTCATCAGGCCTCGCTTCTCAAAAGTCCAATTTCCTTTGTTTCACCTTAGTTCCCATTCCTGTAATTATATCACCAGCCAAAAGCCCCATTGTTGGCCCAGCTAAAGGAGGTTATCATCATCATGCTTCTGCCCATTTGTCAGCAAATGTCACAGTCACCAGGCATGCCATTCACTCCGTCCTTATCCTATCTCTTCCTTCATTCCGTATGGGCAACTGGCTCTGCTGCTATTTCTCAGTGGCGTGGCGGTTATTTCAGCTTGGGGATTTAATAGTTGGAAGGTTCAAAATTCAATTGTATTTACTGAATTAGTTGATCAAGATTTTAAAAAGTCGTAATGCCAGTAAGAATCTGTTTTGGATTAATGAACAGAAAGAGCGACGTGTTAAACGTACAGATAACCAAAAACGACGTGTCCCCATTGTTTCAGGTTCATGATCAGAAGTTAAGCCTAATGTGCGCAGGGTCTTTAACATGAGCGCTTAACACAGTCTTTACCGGCCTTTTCCGTGGATATTTACCACGTCGGTCAGGGCGTAGCAAATAACCCGGTAAAACCTATTACTAGACAAGGAAGTCCGTATCACATTGCGATATGAATGGCATTTTAAGGAAGAGCAACTGACAATAAGAAAAAATATTGCGATTTATATTAAGCAAACTATTGTTTGTAATTGGATCCAATCTATAGGTATGCGGAGGGAGCGGGACTTGGCCCGAAGTGCCCTGTTTCCCCACGCCACTGCTTCACTGTGCTTCCTCCTGGTGCATTGTCTTAGGTTCTGACATTCTTCCAAACATTTCGTAACGCAACACGTCATGCCACTCCACACCGCCTCCCATGAGATCAGAAACCGTTCCCCAATCCTTCTTTTCAATTAGTTGTTCTAACTCGATTAATTTCTAAAACTCGTCTCATGGCTGAAGGTGTGAGGTCGTCTTCTGGTGAGAACAGAAACGATATTAAAAATCCACACAAAAGAGAAAGGGAGGAAAATGGGCCTTTGTGTTTTGCATTGAGAGGCAGTGCAGTGAGGCTCAAGTTGAATGGTCACAGGTTACAAGCTTACACCTGCACACCAACAACAACTGTTCCTCACTCGTGTTCCGAACGCTGCTGCTTAGGACAATAGAATCCAAAAAAGTTTACTAATTGAACAATGAGAAATGAATAAAGAAAATTCTCCAACCTCCAATCCCAACTCAACATGCCAATGCTCAGTATTTAAGAAATACATTTTTTAAGCTACACAATAGAGGAGCAGACGGATATATTAGGCTCTTTGTGCACACACTACTGCAGTAACAATGGAATGCAGGTTAACAATAGTTTGTTGAGTCAGGCAGGCAATAACAATCAAATCCAGAAAAATCATGGGCTCAGTGAGAGAAGCATCAAAGCGAGCAATGGAAGAAGTAAACGGAACAGAATCATAATACTATTTATGCCGTTTTCAAGAAACTGAATAAACAAATGTTACGTATGTACATAGGAAGCATTTATTCTGTGCATGCATACACACATTGTAAAACTTTTACGCTTGATGTGCAGGTCGTTTTATTCATTAAGTAGCCCTAAATATTTCATAGTACAAAATTACCAGACTAACCTAAACATTCCAAGTAAATCTCAATGCACAATTTTTTAATCGATTTTTAATCCAAAATCCGAATTAATTAATTACAGTGTAAAACAATGTATAAATGTTGCACATAGAGTAGGTACCAATATTCGAGCCACGGGCTCCGGTACTTTTTGCATAGCGGCCAGTAGGACATTGCTTATAACTCAGTTATTTTTTGTTATTTCACTGCAGCATCTGTACAAGTCAAAACTATATCATTATTCAATTAGTGTCATAATATTTTCAAGCTAAAGCCCTGATTCTGTCCTTGTCAAAAGTATTGAATTTTATAAGGAAAAGGTATGGAAAATTCGATGGGCCTCTTTTGTAAGCAAACAACAAAGTCGCGAGAGAAAGCATCCATCTCGGCAATTGTTAAAACCATGACCAATGCTGCATGAAGGCGAAACGCTCTTCAATTTATTAATATATTACGTTCAGTTCAGAATTTCTCAGTCACATTTCTAAAGAATTGAAGTCCTTTAAAGAAAGTTGTTTGACTTATGACATTCTGAAAGTAAATCGATAGCCTTAAGCTCAACGACAGTAAGTGGTTTCAGTGGGTCACTCACTACTAAAGGAGCAGTTTTAAAATACTTGCTTCAAATGTTTAATTTGCATTTGAGCGTATTCTAATTATTGATAAAAGCAATTTGCGTGTCACATGGTACTATAGAACACATGTCAATTGGACACAAAGTTCCAGTTTTATTAACGCGATGATGACTGTAATGTAGGTAATACGGTAAGATTATAAAACTACGGTTAGATCATCTCGTCTCGACTACGAGTCCTAATAATAGAAACAGGCACATGGTTATTCATAATGTCATGTTGATTTTTGCATAAAACAGGTTTATTATTGCAAGGGTAGGTGAACAATGAGATTAGTTAAGGGGCAGTGTGGCAGTGCAGATGAAATGGGGTTTCCGTCCGACTGACTGCATGGGAAGTTTCGTGTAGTCACTGCCCAATTCTCCGACATCTCACAAATTATGTGCTGATCTTCTGAACATGGCTCCATATTCTGTGGTCATTCCAAAATCGTATACTACATATAAATTTGATGGTCCGTCAGTGAATGAAGTATGCCTGCCCGTACATTTCGCAGTTGTTCCGCAGAGCAATATGGCTAACTAAGTCCCACTAAAATACTTCGTTAAATAGGGCAGTCTACCATTAGACAGATTGGGCCCGGTATTAGCCCCTTGTAAAATTTTTGCTTTGAGTCAAAAAATGTTAATTCTAGACGTTTAACTAATAATACATCATAATGGTTCTTAGCTGGAACAGGCGGTTAAAAGTTACTATTGTAGCGTCCCACGAATCAGCCAAGTAGTGAAACTAAAATGTAATCCTAGATGAATTGATCGATTTTTCGTACATATCGTACGTGCACTGCAGAAGTCTTAAACTCGATAATTTATTGCTACATGTATGAAACATGTTCAATCATTCAGTTCTGAGCTTTTTCACCTGGACGTTTTGGGTTATATGAACAACTATAATATAACTATCGAATTTGATTTTCTGTCTGTCCGTGTACACTCTAACTCGAGTAATTCTCCATGGATTGAGCTGAAACTTTCAACATAAGCTTCTAATTCTTATGCGCTGAGGTGATTCAAAAATGGGATTTGTAAGGTCACGGGGTCATACCCAACGGGTCATGGGTCATTTTAGGCCAAACCTGCAAAAAACGGCTACGCAACGAAAAATACCATTTTCCCCTAACTACGCTAATTTTTGTAAACAATACAGTTCTAACTTAAACAACATTGCACCAAACTTACATTTTCGAAGATTCAAGTTGGAAATTGAACATAACCCGAAGCTTTTCGGAGCTGATACCTATTACCTGTGACGTGTAGCCTTACATATTATCCTAATTCGGTTTTTTGTGATTAAATGCGAGTTTAGCAGAAGCCGGAGGCGACGGATTAGCTAGTACAGTATATTATATACCAAAACTGGACACCCAGTTGAACATTTAGCCGGTTATAGTCAAGGATTTGAAGCTGCTGCTATTTACCAGTTTTGCACGGTGTTTCGCATGAATAAGATATCTCAAGGCTTCTTCGATTTCGATTCAATATTCAAGGGTAGAAATTATCACTGTATTCATGTTATTCTACTCAGAATTCGCATGTACAAAGTTGGCCCTTGCGGGCCTATTTATTTTCTGAAGAGCTTTATAGAAATCTGTTGGGCTAATCAAGGGATAATGGAGTCCCAAAGTGAGCCAGCAGCTTCCGGGATCGGGTAGCAGTCTCGTTATTAATAAATAAATATTGTACTAAGTATGAGAATGTAAGTCGAAGTGAAGCTGAGGAGGCGAGTAGCAGAGGCTTGTAGAGAAATTCAGAGACCGGAACTTGGATGAATCCAAATTGGAAAGGAAGCAAGCAAGTGACTCGAAGTAAAAAGAGCCTCAGCATCTTCTGCCTCACTCGCCTTTTGATCACACGCACCACAGCAACTGTTCCTTTCAGATCAGAAATGAGAGAACAAGAGTAGACGGAGGATTGTCTCAAATCCATTTATCCCAAACATCGTTTGGTCCAACTCACAGACACACACACACACATCAGCGTCGCGTCAATTTTTTGTGCCACTCTTCTTCCTTCATCAGACTCCGTGGATCAAGTTTTCTCCAAAGGAAGAAAGAAAGAAACCACAGAGAGACGTAAGGAAGAAGGTGTTGACAATAAGGACGATTTACTGCGTTCACCTAGCGAGAACAAATAAATGAAACTCTTTGACGGAACTGAGGCATTATTATCCATTTCTACTATTTGTCAATACTCCTTCTTCAACATTTCTCAAACCGCAGAGAAATATGCAAATTATTCTAAAATAACCATAATGTGTACGTTGGAGAGACGCACAAAATAAAAAACAGTTCTGTGTGGTGATCTGGCTTGGCAGGATAATACAAGTGTAGGAAAGTGTGGGAGGGACAGACAGAACTTTCGAGTCGACTTGGGATGAACGCAGTCAAAAACATCATATCGTGCTAAACGGAAGTGATGGCTGGTCTCCATAATTACATATTGGAGGCTCAAAATTAGTGCAGCATAATAGCACGGAAATCGGAATTTAACGGAATACGAGAATACGAAAAGGTGCTAGAGGTCCCTTGGTCCTTCTTGAAGGTAAATTGCAATACTTTAATAGGTTCTATTTGTTCACAAAATATATAAAATCCTATGAGAAATACATTACATCTAATAGTAATTTTTACGCTGTATTATGCAATATTGAAACGTTGATGCTGAACAGCGCAATGTACACCGTTTTGTATTTAAGATTTTGAACGATTTCTACCATGAGTAAACGTACTACGACAGGAAGAATGGACGCTAGAAATGAAATGCAGCGTCAGTATGTTTTAATTGTAAGCATAAAAGCTTAAGATCTAGTTGTAGTAT
Organism: Ceratophysella sigillata; assembly: GCA_034693865.1. Lineage (NCBI taxonomy): Eukaryota > Metazoa > Arthropoda > Collembola > Poduromorpha > Hypogastruridae > Ceratophysella > Ceratophysella sigillata. Next base: position 25,005 of record JAQFXY010000374.1, on the reverse strand, counting down.
TGTATATCTACATAGCTGCTGCTCACGAATCAGTGCAAAGCGACGAATCTAGGATCTGATCCCCGGTCAATTTGCCTAATTTCATTTACAATACATTTCTACAGAATTATTAAGCCCGTCAGTCACCCTGCTATACGTAGGTTAGAAACGTGCTCAAGTTCAATATAATTAAAATCCTCACGTCAGCTATCAGCTACTAAATGTTTCACCTTTACGCTTAGAGTTGTTTACCAAACTTCAAAACCGGACAAACAGAAACACTGAGAACTTTAGCTAGTTAAACTCTAGGATTAAAATGAGTAAAATGTATCGAGCTGTAGAGTATTGAGTATTGCGGACCAGAGCCTGTGCCGCTGGCCATTTCCCTTACGATTAGAGCTAACGATTAACACCTAATCTAATTATATTGCATGTAGATCAGAAGATTTTTAATTAAAAAGTGAAGCAGATAAGGTTTTTTTTTATCGGAATATTGTACATTGCACATGCAGTTGAGTATAAGCCAAATGAAAGTACGACACGAGAAACGACCCATGGCATAGTTCACTGCAGAACAAGCCTTGTGATTTGGGATAGTAGAAATTATTGCTAAGAAACGCCAGCTCAATGCGGAGAGAAAGGAGTTCCTTCTTGTACAGTGTAATTAATGGTGCATATTACATGCGAAAATACAAGGCTTCATTAGTGAAATGAGTAAAACCTCTTCGAAATTCATTAAGCTAAGCCAAATAGTACTAATAAATAAGTACTTGCTGATCTTCTGCCACTGCCTCAATATTCACTCAATTGTGCTATACAGCTTTTCTGAATTGGCAGCTTGACTCACATTAATAATGATCATCCTTGTACTTACACAGTTTTACCGTACCGCAGGTTTCATTTTTCTTGTACTCACCATGTATTTATAAAGTGAATATAGTATGCAGCATTTTCTATTTGATGACCATTTTTCTTGTCTGGCTGAAACCCAAATCCATTGGAACGAACAAGTTTCATTGAAAAAGTTCCATCAAAAAAGATCTCCCAAAAAGTTTCATTGTACCCTTTGAACCCAAATTGTGAACTGTGGTAAGGTTATGTCCACTTAAATTAGATTTCTAGCTTAGATATCGCGTTATTGGATTCAATTTTGGTACTCATGTGTTGTGTGATCACGGGCCTTTTAAGGGTTATTTCATAATTCCAGTTAGGTTCATAATTCGAGTTAAGTAGGTAAGTTTGTCCGAAATATCGGGCACGCTCGTGACACCACACACACGACATCAGTAATCAGTACTTACCTGACATTTTAATAAGTTAACTTTGCCGAAAAAAATTAAATCGGATAAACTTTTTCAAGGAATTTTGTTAGAAAACTTTTTCGCAGGGAATTCGTTCGGATAACTTAGACTGCCTGATCTAGACTGCACAATATTTGTGACGTTAATTTAGTAGCATATCTTCAACTATGAACTAATTGCTACCGCTTAGCTGGCAGGATAACAAATAGCTGTTCCAGGTTGTTAGAGACTTGTTAGTTGCAGCAGGCAGGATTACGTAACAATAAATTCTGCAAAATTCGTAGCTTAGACATTATATAGCATAGCAGATTGAACGTGTAAAGCCGGGATGAGATTAAGGTGAGATAAATGTGAAAAAATGGAATCAGTTCCGAGACCATGCTCCCGCGTCCAGAGGATTTGGACTTAATTTACAACCCCAGCCATCATTCATAGAGATGCTGTTGACCTTTTGAGAGAAATAAAATACTACTGCGTGAACAGAGAAGCAGAAGAAGTATAAATTGGCTGTCAGGTGTGAAGGAAAAATTGAATAATAGAAGGCCTTTTAGACTTTGAGTCAGCCTCCACCAGAATTCCCTTCGTGTTCAAACTCCTTTATTATTGTCAAAAATCATTTCTCCTTGTCTAATTACACAGTCGAGTGATCTTTATGTGTTTTTTCCTTTTCAATTCACTCAACTGCTACATTTATGATTCGTAATTAATATGCGAGGGAACGAGACACTTGGCCTGGGCTGGAGTTCAGCTCTGCCCACTCACCACCAATAATTATTGATGCAGGAGGACTTGGGTAATTAAATATTGAGTAATTCATAAAATTCATTACAGCTTCGTCATGCGTCCCTGGAGACGCTAAATTCAATAATATTAGAATAAGAGGCTTTGTGATTATGCAAAACACGATAGAGTTGACCAGTCAGATGCAGTTATTCTGTTCAATACGTAATAAAGCATACATACGTTTATCGACATCCAGCATCGCCATTAATGCAATTACAATATGTACCTAACGCTAACGCAGCAACCTCCGCATACATTAATAATGTCGAGTTCCTCTTCGACCTCCGGCTGCTTTTATTTAATTAGCTACATTTTAATTTCTGTTGTAAAGAAAACTAAGTAAATTAAAACCGCCACTCCAAGGATAACGTCAGATTTGTTCACTGCACAATTTTTAAGATTTCAATTGAATGTTCAAGCCAAACTGAAGTTTTGTCCCTATGTTGGTATGTATATGTATAGCAGTAGGTATGGTACTCGGTTTTCGTCGAAGTGTGGCTATTTGAAATTAACTAAACATTAAAGAATTTATGAGGCCCAAAGGGTGGGCGAAGCTAGTCCTTAAGCAATGCGGAATTCAAAATCTAAATCAAGCCAAAATTCTGAGCAACTTTCGTCATTTACAGAAATAATCCATCTGTCTGATTCAGAAATGAAATTTAGAAAGGAACGGCGTAAATTGCCATAACGTTTCACACATTAGCAGGAAATTCCCGCAAATAAAGCATTGGGGCTTATTCCAAAGTCCGCTATTTCGGCTGATTCTACTGTATAGATCTCATAATTTGAAAATTCTTTATTTATTTGGTATTTCTATTTGTCATACGGACAGAAATGGTATTGTGTGGATAATCAAAGGTTTGCCAGAAGACTTGGAGTTTCTATGGTGAATTCGGCGGATATAATGATTTTGTGAGGAGCTGAAGTGGCCGCTGCTGCAGGTCCTTAGTTGAGCTAACAATGCGAGGAATCATTGGGATGAAACAAAAGGAAGCCTAGCCATCCGTAAAGCGTAGTGGGAGCGTAGCATACCGGGAGGAAGAACAATCTCTGCCACTTCAATACTGTTAACTCAAATACTTGAGCCCAGCTGAGCTTCCACTGATTATTTACTACTCATTCATTACGGACCCTGAGTCCAATTTCATAATAGCACTCGGTGTAATTTTGCACAACATTAAGTAGCTGGGGTTTTGGGAGTTGATGTAAGCTTTACTTACCGTATGTTTATTTCAGATTAATATTACACTCCTACGTTACACTTCATATGTGCAATTGTGCAGTTTTACTGCAAATGGTACTGCGAATTCCACTGCTGCCTTGATTGAATAATAAATTGACGCTCAACTTCTTACAATTTTGGCTGTATATTCAGCTGAGCCCGATAGAGAAATCGTCGTAGAACGGTGACGTATAGCTTCCTACCAAAGTGCGTTGGAAATCTTTTTAGAACTGATCGAAATATAAACCATATCAATAAAGATAAAAATGCATTGCAAATTACCACGCTTTTAGCCGTAAAAAATAAGTCACCATTATTTACATAAATATTCAGCTTAACATTGCTTGGCACTTTATCTGAGCTTTAGAGTCAACATATGTATAATGTAACGCTTATCAATACTATCAATAATTATGAAGTTAAGTTTGGACAATTACGCTTGCATTATGCAATAATTTATAAGTCGTTCATTAATGATTCCTCAACATCATTTATCTCATCTCATCATTTATCTAGGAGCAGAAAATATTTATGCCATGTCTTAGCGGAAAGTTGGAATAAAACAAATGATAATATCGAGAACCTTGTATAATGCTGGGTATTGCATACTGAGGCCGTGGACACTAATTTTTACATAACTATATTTCGGAATTAGTTCATTATCGTTCGGCTTCCGTGCGATATGTACAATTCGTGGTGCATTTAACGGTCAAACTAGTAGCTTGATTCATATAGCCGTTAAAAAATTAGTTCGTTGTTAAGATTTATAAAAAAAAGGCCCGTGCCGCATATCGTGTATTATGCTGTGTAGTATTAGGTATGTATTCTTCAGCCGTAGTACTTGCTGCAGGCAGAGAGACGCGTGGGTAATAATTGAGCTATAATTGAATATCCTGCTGCATTATTGGTGGTTTGGTAGTTACACGTTTTTTGAGGAGTTGATAGTAGGAAAACGAGGCGAAAAGTTGTGCAAAGTGTTGTAAAGGCGGAGAGGAGCAAATGAGCGTTACGCAGAGGCTTCTGATTGTTCCAAAGGAGAATGTTGTGTAATGGTGATGTCTGTTGATTTTGATGACTTTGAGTTGACATGGGTGTAAGCACACGAATAGATTTCAGAGGAAGTTTTTCCTCAGAATAATTTCCATTCTGCTGCTCTTCCTCAAGTCAGCAGGATAATAATTCCCAATTCCAACAACTTCTTATTTGTGTGGATTGGGAATTAGGACTAAGTGAACTTACCGTACGCCAGACTTTATATTTTCCGAGATGATGAGCATTGAGTTGAGGCGTTGAAGGGAGCTTCACGCTAAAGCGATTCTCGTAGCATATGTCGTGTAAACGAATCCTTTGGACACAACAATGAGCAAAGTGCTTAAAATGGAAGTAATGATGAAGAAGCTCCAGCTAGGCCTATAGGCTATAGACAACTGGGGCTTCTTCTCGCTGCGCTGAAGAGACAGGAGTTTACATGCCCAACTAAAATCCCGTTATGAACCAAGAATTAAACAGAGAATTGGGCTTAGCCAGAAAATTGGTATTTTCTTATATTCAAACGTCTGACTGACATCTGTCACTCTTCTCTTTTTCAAACCTCAGATGTAGACATGCATGGGCTGCAGCGGGCCTGAGTCGCCGAGACGGGATTCATTACAAGTCAATTAGCAGAGCTGAGCAGGAGCTGATCATTGTCGCGGTGGCTCTCAGCGTTCAAGTGCTCTTCCAATTCCGTTCCCCCAAAGTCCAAAGTGTGTTAATTATGAAGTTATTCACAGGATTTTCTTGGTTTTCTTCCCGTGCAGATGGTGGTGATTCTTCAGCAAACAACAGATAATGGACGGAGATTCGTGTCCACAGTTGTGGAAGAAACTGGTTCTTACAGTAGCAATTTCTCTTTGGGCAGTCAGAATTCAATTAGTGAGCGGAGTGCAATTTACAAGCAGCGGATCGACTCGCTCTTCGGCCGTCGGACTCGTTTGAATTCTTTCCGGCCCAACGCTGCACCCTTCTCCGTCCGAATTGAAGGCAGTTCTAATCCCAATGGGAGCGGAGGTTCCAGAGGTCATGTTCAGAGTGTAGCCACTAATATCATGGGCCTACCGATCCCACCTCCGCCCAAATTCAATGACTCTCAAGGGCTTCTCCATTCCTCAGAAGATGAAGACTACGAGAAAATTACGGAGAGCCGAACTTCAGCTTCCGTTATTCCGGATTCCCTAAATATATTTCGGGAGAGAAAGGCTGGAAACCCGAGTTCGGCCGGGAATCACGTGAGCAGTGTAAAGCTCAATTGTGAGGACAGTGACTCACCGCATCAGACAACCATGGTCTACTCGCTGAACGACGAGGGTCCGAGTTCGGCTGGAACCAACGGTGGCGACTCAGGAGCTCACATGTGGCGAAACGGAGTTTACAACGGTGGACACGGGCATGGGGACGAGATCCAGCAGGGGATCTCTCGGGCGTCTCCAGGAGGAATTCTCAAATTCCCCGTTGAGTACTTGGGCAGCGTGCCCGTGGAAGGCACGACCACAGCTCTTCACGACCTCCAGATCCCCTTGCGCTCCCTCTACCTCAACTTCCTATCAGGGAAGAACATCATGTCGGGTCAGTTGGCTATCACGTCAGACGGACTTCGGTTCGAAGCCCCGCGCATTCGCCTCGTCAACCCCTTCACCACTATTGCCGTGTGGGCGGCGATCAAGTTCGTGGCTAGGGGTGAGCCGTTTCCGAGTGAATGTGCCTTCATGCCGTTGATATCCGACCCCGAGGGTCAAGACAAAGGCCGTCTCTTCAGCCCAATGGACTCTGAGTTGGCAGAAACCTACTTAGGCTGTTTGAAAGGATCGAGTTCAGAGGAGCATTGTTTTAGAAATCCACCCATCTTCGCTTGTGTAATGAGAGAGGCCTCGTTTAGCCTCGACTGCCATGCCTTTGCCTGCAGATGTGCTGAGGACGCTATTGTTGTCGCAGCCAATCTTTACCAGTCCCTAGTCGACAAAATGAGAACAGTGAACAAAGAAGGAGAAAGTGGCTATGGGAGTCTCACCCGCAATTCACCCGCAACCCAAGCCTCTGCCTCACCTCTGAGCAACCAAAAACGAGCCTCTTCCTCAGACTCGTCCGCCACTTCACCAGGGGAAGGCGGTCTGAGCGGAAGTTCCAGTAGCAGCGGAAACGTCTCAACCAGCCCGACCAAGCGTGACCCGTCCGCTCATCCGCATCGCGTCGTTTTCTCAGACTCAGAGTCCATTATTCCCGTTCGTCCGCCGCGTAGGAAGAAGAAGCACGTCGAAAGCGGACTTAGTCCTAATTTGAAGAGATACAACTCGGAGGATTCGGTTCTTCTCAAAATGCCAACGAGACGAAAGTCGTTCAAAGGGAATCACCGACCGCACTACGTTAAGAACAAGAAACGAGTTCAAATTACGACCCCTGAAGAAACTTCCTCGGCAGACTCAGTGAATGAGTCCATTGACCAAGTGCTGGATCGGATCATCAATCCTGGTGGCATGTCCTTCAACGACCTCAAGCCCTCGTACCAGGAACTTATTCTCAAGATTGCCCTAACCCTAACCCAAGATCAGCTCTACCAGAAGAGCAAGCAGGCCATGAAGAAACAACAACCGCTTCCGCTCCGGAAGAAACCTTCCACCAAGCCTGACGGGGCGGATGGTCCAGACGAGCATTCTCAGTTTCTCGGAAACCTGCTCAAGCCCTTCTCCAAAATGGCATCGGGAAAAGTGTCAAGCTCCCCAGGCAAGCGACTCGGGAAGTTTGGAATTTCTCCTTTGAACGGAAATGCGAAGCAGAAGGTTCCAAAGGTGATTTTGAAGAAGCCGAAGGAGGAAGACCCTTTCATGAGTTTCTGCAGTGGCTGCGTCTGTGACAACTGCTCAGAGAAGTGTTACTGTTCACTACCCTCCAAGCACAATGTGAAAATTGTGGGTTTGCCCCAAGGAACTCCGTCCACAGCCGCCTCCACTTGTCCCAGTGAGGGCACGACGACCTGCAAGGCCAGCACGACAAATGCCGAGGGAAAGAAAACCTGCGGTTACGACACTGACAGCTGTGCTGAGAGTGAGAAATGCTACTGCTCTCTCCAAGGCGTCAAGTCCAATGGACTCAAGGTCTACAACATCAATCTGGACACAGAGACTTCGGACACGGACACCAACTCCACGACCTGCTACGACTTGGAACCATTCAATCAGCATCACACTCACGAAACCTCAGCCTCCTCCAACCTCAAAACAGTCTCGACTCGCTCCGTGGAAATTCTCTCGTACCATCCGGCCAAGAAACTGGCTTACAGTCTCGCGGGCCCTGCCCCGACCCATCTCCACACCACGAGTGCCCTGGTGCACTTCGAGGAGACGTGCCCAGGGACGAGTGCAGCGGAGAGGCCCAAGACCAAGACGAAGGTGCCTGGCTCCTCCAAATTGAAAAATCACTTGACCGAGAATCCATCAACGTCATCCTATTTAAATTTGGTAAGTGTTTAGTGGATTAGAGGCAAGGTACTCTTTCCCAAACAACACATTCTTATCCGCACAAAAGCCTCCCTTGCCTTTCTGAGCAAATACTTCTTTTTTCCTCTTCGATTCTTTCAATCAGCTCTTGTTACCGTACTCTTTGAGAAAACGTACAATAGCGTGACTGGGCTCACCATTATTGTTTCCACCGTGGCTTACTTGTCACACTCTTTTGAACCCAGCTTCCCAGTTCAAATACATTACATTGCAATAAATATATCTGCATCGGACCTAACTACATATTTCTGTAGTTTTATGCCCAAATGTAACCAAATCAAGCATATTTGCCATATGTGGCTACTATATGGTTTCTAAACCTTTTAACGCTCTTTCCAAAGCTGATTTAGGCCTCTCAGGTTATTTAATATGGACTGATGTAGTAGAAACCCAATACCTATGCCAGCAGATTGTCGTTTATTGTCTTAAGAATTAGTTAAATATTTAACAAATCTAGGCAATACTAAATGTTGATTGAAACACGATTGAAAAGATCAATAAATGGTTGCGAGAAACCATAAAAGCAAATCGCCTGATTTAGGTATAACCTAACCTAACCTAAACTCTTTTGTCTAGGAACCTACTGAAAATTCCTTCTCCCGAAATTCACCCAGCCAAAGACAGCGGAACAAAGTGCTCCTAATTACTGGATCCTCTCCTGCATCCCAAGTTATTTACAAGGATCATCCATACAGTTTCCACACACGGCTCTCGGACTATGGCGGGGAAATCGTGACTACTGGAAACATGAATGGACGACTGGAAGGGAAGCTTCAGCGCAGTCTGGGTGACATAACGGAGGATGATGATCAGCTGGAAGAGGACGAAGGAAATACCCAAGACACAAAGGACGAGGACAGCGAGGATGCACTAGAGCCGGAGAAAGTGCTCTCCATGAAAAAGACTGCAGAAATAGCAGCTATGTTTAATAATATGAGACTTGACAAAGGGAACAGGCCCAACTACCCTCTTCATCCCCATCCGAAGAAAATTGAACGAGCTCAAACCGTGGCAGAAGACTCTATGGACTTTGAAGCATCTTTGGGATATCTGCCCTAACTAAGCCAGGGAAGGACGAACTAAATTAACTGCAATAGTAAAGACATTGTTGTAGCTCTACATATTTTAAATATGTAGCAATGTTAAAATAAATGGTAAATGGTGATGGACAATCCAGTTAATATATCTTTAGCATTATTTTAAGACTACATTGGGAATTGGGGTGTGTTACAGGTGTAACTAGTAATTTATTCGCTGTAATGCTTCGAATCAACTTTTATCAAGTTGGATTTAATGGGTTTCTAAGGAAATGATCCATAATATCCTTCTGTACTCTAGACAGATCGGAAATGTTCGAGAGTATGAAGTTGGCCAAAGTATTTAAATTAGGGAAGGAATACGTAAAATGTAAAATTATCAGAAAAAATATTCTATGAATCTTGCATGACGAAGTGAGACAAATTAAAATAATCTTTGGAAAGTGGGAAAAGTTTATATAGTATTTTATTAGCATAATCCTGTCAATTGCATTATTTCAATATAATGTTACTGGAAAACTAGTTGTGGAAAGTCCAAGAAGAGTCGGATAGGAATTACAAACAATATGTCTGTTCAATTGCCGTAGGTAGCTTATTAACTGTTAGCCTGATTGATGATCATTTTCATTTTAGTTTGAATAAAATCATTCGTAAATAATTATCAATATTTCATGTCTTAGCTTTACAAAAACAGAATTCAATTCTGGTCGACAGGCAGTCCACTAATGAGCTGGGAAATACTTTCTCCATGAACATTGACTTTTAGCCAAGCACAAGATCCTCAACACCGTTGGCTTCAAGTAACTCTTCCTCAGTTCTAAAATTAAATACAAACTCAGCTGAATTCACTCAGGATAGAATGATCCAAAATTCCACACGTAATTACAATGGTGGAGCCAGTACGAGCAAGTACATACATAATATCAAAACGCTTACAGAATCAAGACTTCCACAATTCCTTCGATGATCTGCAGATTGATCTCATCCAATTCGATTTTGTGCAACTCTCGCATAATAAGGTAAGCGTTCTTCTCACGGAGGATCATTCGACTTTCCTTGTAACGCAGCAGCTGTAGGAAATCATATGAGTGACTATAATTTTAAATGTTAGTATTACGACATTTTCAACAGGCAGATTGACTCAGATTTGTAGAATCTTCTGTGTCTGTCTATGATTAAGATATTTTTCGATTTTGTAAGAAGCATGATACATACATATTGGATAATACATTTACATATCAACTAAGGAAGCTTCAAAAATACTCAAAGTCTAACGTACTACAATGACGCATCTGAGCAGTATTCGTCGAACAGAAACATTTGGCTCATGCTCCTTGGTGTGTGCCAGGTACTGCAAGTCCAGTGGCAGGGAATCGTTTTCCTCGTCGGTAAACTCTTCAGGGCCAGCCAGCGGCAGCAGTAGTAGCGGAAGGATGTCGATTTCTGGACCCAGCAACCTGACTTGATAATCTAGGCACAAATAAAATAACACATCTTTCATATTTTGAGCATGGAATCAATCAATTACCTCACGTGCATGCAAAGGTTGGTAGATAAATGCAAACAATTTAACATTTAAGCATAATTTATAATACTTTACACCCAAGTTTCTGCACTACAGATACATAATGCAAATGCAGATTAGTAGCGATTCCACTTTAGATTAGAATAACTCAGTAAGAAAGTGGCGCATATCAGGCCGCCGGTAAACCCGTTTTCCTGGCACACATGAATACTTGAGAATCCGGTTTTCCGATGGTGCAAAGCAAATACAAAGTTTTACAAATCAAATCCCTTGATAAATCAGAGTTAGTAGTCAGTGAATATTCTCTGTCCGGTCATTCCACTGCGTTGCATTCTGTTTATTGCATGAAACAAATCTTGGGCAAGTAGAATCATGAGCACCAATACCAAGGATTATGTTGTTGGAATTCTTTTGCTAGTGTCCCTAAGTTTTGTTTGCTCTCAATTACCAGCAGGTAATTATCGGGTGCAGAATCTTGGAGATGGACTAGTAAGTTCAAAATACGCAAAACACATTCAGACTAATAATTTTCTTCACATGCACATTACATTTCATAAACGTTAAAATTGTTTCGTACAGCATTTGACGATTCAAGGCGTGAACACATCATATGCGGGCGTAGTTGGAGATACGTGGCAAGGCTTTAGCGAACAGCGATGGAGCTTAGTAAAAAACGGTAGGTCTATGTATTGGCATCTGAGCTCAGGCATAATGAAATAACAACATGTTTCAAACTTCTCATTAATAATCGCCATGTTAATTGAGCTATAATGTGATGATTTCAGGATATTCGGGCTACCAATTGCTTCCTGAAAAGTACAGATCTAATAATGTGTTGAGTTTCTACAAGGATCCAGTCAAAAAATATGCACAGCCGGAGAACTGGAGTTTGAAGGAAGTTCGTACGACGGGAAAGCTATACTATCAACTGGTGAACGACCGAACTAAGAACTGCCTTACCAGTTATGGGTAAGTAATTCTTAAAATAAGTTATTTATACAATTATTATATTCCACATTTAGAATCGTAATACAATATTCCCACGAGATTTCCATTTTTCTTTTAACGAAAACGATCGATAGTTTCGTGACATTTGTCCCCATCTGAACTGAATAGACAAACGTATAGTTTCCGGCTTAAATCCTGAAATCTACAATTTTATTATTTAATTGCAGAAGACGAAAAGACGTAAGTGAAACCAGATGTGATGTGTATCAGAGGAACCAACAGTGGAACTTCCAAAAGATATAACTAGTTAGCACCTCACTCGCTGGATAGATTTAGTTTAATTTTTGGTATGCGCTAAGGCTTAATTGGAATTACGAAATTCGTAGTAAATTAAATAAGGAAATAAAAATATTACTCAAAACATTGAATTTACAGTTTAATTTCTTCAGATGTTCTACAGTTCCTACGATTCTGAGTTTTACAACTCCAGAATGGAAGACGCTAGGCTGCATCCTGCATCCATGAGCGATCATGCATTACGTTCCTAATACCTGATACTCTGATTTATGAACAATAAGAACTAAAGCACTTACATTTTATATTACAAAAGCGAAGCTAATGAAATGAAAATGTATATCATTACTTACCACGAGTCTCACATAAACAACAAATTGCTTCGCCAGCTTGAATTCTCAGGTCTACTGCCACTTTTTCGTTTAGAAATCCCAAAATCTTTACTATGAGTGGGTTGCTTGGTTCCATCATAAGCCTGAAATAAAAGTCAAACTGACCTCGAGTCAAGATATTAAGAAATAACAGTATTAATGTCTTGAGATTCACATTTATATGAGTACCCAAGTTAAGCGTATTAATACAAAGATAGCGAAACACCAAATGATATTTAATTTAGAGATATAATCAGTAGCTTAACTTACTTCGGACCCATTTCAAAAGACGAAATATTACTCAAAATTGATCCATAGGTTGAATAGAAACCAGTAGAAAAGGGGACTGTGCATAAATTGGATACAAGCATCTGAAAGAATTGTGGGTGCGATTCAAGTAATGTGTCGGTTCGTTCGGTCCACGTCAAATTTTCTAAAGACTGAAGGCTTGCAGGAAAGAAGTAGAACATTTTTGTATCGAACCAGAATGGCGTCATGAAATCAAGAAACGCGGAATTAGTCACAAGTAGATCACCCAACGTATGGTAATCTCGAATCAACACGGCTAATGCCTGGAATCCTAAATTTGAGATATTCATTTCCATCATATCAGAAACAGTCGTTGTTGAAAACGTTTCTGGATCTGGCTCTCCCTGCTTTGTTATTTCGACGACAGCCCTTGTTGTAAAATGCTTCAACAAACGTAGAATATAGTCCGCCATCTTCTGGAATTCTCCTGGTGTTTCTATAGTCTCAGTGAATTTTGGCGTTTTAGAGTATTCTGGAAATATAATAAAATTGTGATTGGCACTTCCAACGTATAAATTCACTCAATAAATAGTTTTGATTTGTGACCACACACCACACAACTTATCGAACATCGAAACGGTTACCTACACAGTGCGTACCTTCATGGCCAGCGTGTTTCGATCGTTGAGTTATAACTATTTAGTTCTAGTTCCTAGTCAAATGCACCTCACCAGTTTGGACGTAGAGTTTTAGTTTTGCTTTTGTTGAGCAATCATGATGATGATTGGTTGGGGTACTGGAAAGTCTGAAAGTACACTATGTGTACTAAATTAAATATTGTACCCACATTGAACTTACATTAGACATTGTACCTTAGACAACTGATTATGATTGATTATGAAGCAAGTGACCCGGTAAATAGTTATGACATCCATCGTGATAAATTACTTTTGTTTGAAAAATGTTTTTACGGAGTGCTAGGTAATAGGTTAAAGTAACATATCCTGTACAACGTGAAACAACTTTGTGGCCTGAACCTCACGCCCCTATGAAAAAACTGTTCAAACAAAAGTAACAACCTTTGTAACAATTTACTTGGAGATTTTCCAGTCCCCCAAAGATTATATAGTCCAACCAACCCGTCCGTCCAACCTGATAATTTGCCAATAAAATGCTGCAAATATGACACATTGCTTTGCTTACTTATGATGAAGTGCAATCTGACGAGAATACCATCGACGTCTTCCACGGTAAACCCAGCCGGCTCCGTAAACTTGAACACTTTCTCCATGTCGGCTTGACTCATAGTGAACGCTAGTACGGCAACTGTAAAAAGAGACCAAGCTCAATGTCAATCGAACTGCCAATCAATGATCGAAGTGAATTTATAACTTTAGCTTTAAGGAATATTTCCGTGATGAATATTTTCCTCAAAGTTAAATTTCCAATCCACTCATGCAGGTGGCTACAATGCCAATGACAAAAAACAATTATTTCTGCATTTGGTATGCAGTCAGCTGGCAGCCACCAGGGCGAGTCGTGCACGCGAACGCGATTCCCGTGAACGCGATTCCTGTGAGTGCGAACAAAATTTCCCGTGAGTGCGAATCCGATGACGCAATGTTGCCGGACTGGGTTCTAGCTGTTCGTAGAAATCCAAAATTATGTTATGATTTATTATTATATTAGAGGTATAGAATAATAGTAATAAATAATAATAATAATAGAATTAAATATTATTTAACTTTTTATGATTGCTTTGGTTATTACAGTATTAACCAATTGGAACACAAAATTCACTGAATTCCTAATGGACAATGCAAAAATATAAATTGATCCGACTTTGAACAATTAAGGAACAACTGATGTAAACTGGCATAAGTAGTTCATGAAGTCAATAACCTCCGTAAGAAGTAAGTAAATGAGTCGGTTTAACAAATTCTACTTAAGATTAGCCTTTCCTTGTTAAGCTGAAATATTTTTTATTAAATTGATCGAGGGAATATAATACTGTAGTCAGTAGTACGTATGCATTAATCATGAGTTATTTTAAGCCATGCGTTTCCCAGACACGTTGTAAGGTTAAAATAATAACACCATCAATTGTTTCTCTGGTACAGGTTTGATAAAGGTTCTATTGTAGGTTACTACTATTCATTAAGCTACAAATGCTGGGGGAATGATATGGCATATTATAAATAAATCCTGACACAATTTTGGATTTTTACGACCAGTTTAAACCCAGCCCAGCAACATCGCGTCCTCGTATTCGCGTTCACGGGAAATTTCGTTCGCACTCACGGGAATCGCGTTCACGGGATTCGCGTCCACGCAGATCCCCCACCAGGGCAGCCGAGCCATCAGCATTTTGACCTGAGTGGAGTTGTGTAAATTTTTGGACACCATTGCATTTGTATATTGAACAATGATTCCTGTCAGACCAAAAGCTGCTCACTCACTAGGCAAAAGGGTAAAAACGAAAGGCTTAATTTCTTACTTGAATTCCAGGTGCACGTGGAGCTGACGAGAACGAACGCTTTGCAATCCCACAATTGACAATGCAAATTATGGAGGACAGACAACATACAAGGTATAACAGCCGAGAATGAACAACGCAACGTGGTTTTGTAGATAGTCGCAGTTCCACATTCCACCCAAGTCCTCCCGCCACAACAGAACAGCAAAGCAAGTATTAAAATACATAAACAAACTCCTAATAATAATATTGAGATTCAGCAGAGATATCCCTTGCTCCAATCCATCATGTAGGTATGTATAGATAATGCAGCTTGAAGAAGTTAGCGTTATTAGCAGTCCAGGCCTTGCATGTCAAAAATCAATGAAATTAAATTATGCACATCGCACAGCATTGAATCATGGAAAACCGCATCAGAATGGCAAATGAATGTTTAGGACAGTAGGGACCTGTACATGAAACTAAGGACAATAGGAAGTTCGAATAATTAAAATTACAACTGCTCCAAATCCATGATTCCCAAGATCAAGTGGTAAATTTCCGAAAAGTTTCTTTAGGGTGCCAGCCAGTTACGCAAAACCGCATCAGAATGATAGCTAAGATCATTTGCGAGGTGTTCCATTCGTAAACTCAACCTTACCACTTTACTGACACACTGCTAGTTTCCTAGTAATGATAGGAAGTTATATATCAATAAAATAAACCCAGAATGACTTTAGTTCCCATTTCCCATGCTCATAATGGATTACATATTACATGATTCAATTCTGTGTGATCTGCGTAATGTTCTGATTTTTACGTGCTTATGCTTAATATACACCTCTCTTTTTACCGTCTGCGGAAAGTTCACGGAAAACACCTTCTTTTTTCCGGGCGCGGAAAACGAAACGGTCATGAAAACAGCACGGAAATTCATAATTTCCTAGCACTCTCCGTTTTCAGTCCACACCTCTGCCACGAAATTAAATGCGAAAAATTCACTAAATCATGCGAAGTTCAAGTTGATAGATTCAGTATACATAGATTCCAATTTCCAATGTCTCCTTTGCAATTTAAATGCTCCACTCTGCCTGTGGGAAGGCTAGGGTCACCAATTTGGGTGCTTGTGACTTGTGACGTATGAAAATTAGTATACTTAGGGTTCATGCTAATAAAACGAAAATTAATAGTTTTTAAAGCTTTTAATAAATTGAATTTTCATCTATGAAATGAATTACAACTTTCCATTATAATTAACATCACGTCACGTGACAGTATCATACGAATGGTGGTGATAGGATGGTTGACATGGTTTGTTTCATGGTAGATAAATGTCAAATATTACCAATAAGGAAATGCAGTGTATACGCTGAATTAGTTGCCTGCTGCTAATACCTTGAACTCGAACCTATGTAGTTTGATCACTCCTACTCCTAACCCTAACCAAATTGTATGCTGTTCCTTCACAATAGTACCTAGTCAACTAATCAACTAACTTTCGGTCCGCCTCCTCCGCCTGGGCTAGGAGTGTCACACTGTGTGACTAGTATAACAACAATAACAATGCACTTACTGTGTAATTTTTTAATTTTCGTGTTTGTTTAAATCCAACACTATGGTTCATTCCCAGTAAACTCAATGACTTTAGCATTTTCCGTGGACTTTCCGTGAACCTGCACGGAAAAAGAAGGGGTGTCGATTCCGTGCAAGGTACCACGGAAAAAGAAGGGTTTTCCGGGCACGCGGAATTGCGAGCTCGGAAAGTTCGCGGAAAAAAAAACAAGTGAGTACTCTAAAACGCAAAGTACACGGAAAATGATTTTTCCGCTCCTGGACGCGGAAAACAGCCCGGAAAGCCGAGGTGTGTACTAGGCATTAGCCGATGATTGCCAGACCGAAATCGTGTATTGTGTGGTGCTATGCTGGGCTGGTGGGGAATACCGTAATGCCCCGTTTCATCGAAACTTCGTGCACTGTCAAGGAATGAATATGAATATAGGACCAAATTATCAAATTCAACTAAAGAACCGCCAGAACCTTGACCTCAATCAAAATAAAACCACTGCATTATTGCACTACATATATATATATACAGTCCTTTATTCAGGCTTCCACGAAATGATTGCATGACTACACCAACGCAGCAACCAGCAGCAACCGGTCCGGTGATGACCGTGTCAGCTGGAACTTGAGATCATTGAGGACACATGACTACGTGACACAAGGTGAGCCGATTCTGGATCAGCATAAGAAGAACGTAGTAAGTAGTGGATAGTGGATCTAAAGGTGTCAAACGAAACTCTTGTCATTCATCCAACTACACGTTCTGTTGTTTGTTGTCTGTCTTTGATTTTGAAACAGCGTAATCTACTCAAGAACAGGCAGGCTAGGCATAGACAACTACAAGACATGCAGGGTCAACCAAATAAAGCACTTTGGGATAAAGCATCGCTCATAACGCAACTCACTCGGATTTCACAATTCACACTTCCAAGAGATAAAGCATTCGGATAAAGCACTCGGATGAAGCATGCGGATAAATCATGAATATGCCAAGGGATAAGGGAGCTTGACAAAGCATCAGCATTTCGGCTGATGTGCTAGAGATAAAGCATCAGCATTCCTAAACTACAACAAAAGTATATATAGGGACCTATATTAAATTAACGCTCACCGTATTCAGTAAGATGACCCAGTAATTCATTCCTTCAATTATATCAATTATTATCAATCAATTATTTTATATTTCCATAGATCAGCCGCGGGCACCTGACCTGAGCGTGGGACAATTAAGGGTGTAGCGAGTAATTAGGATGAGCAGTAACAGTATTGTTGAAGAGGGCTCCTCGTCTTCTCCAGTTCTGCAGCCGAGTGAGTGGGAAGCAGAGGTTAGTAATAAATCAATTAATTCAATCCTGAACAAAACAACAGACATAATTGATATTCCTGAGTAAGACAACGTATTTTGGAACACCAATATGATTGAGACGGTCGAGGTAGAATTGGATGGAGGAGAACTTGAAGAAGATGCAGAAGGAGGTGAGGATGATGAGGATGCGCGGAGTTACCAGAGCTCCAACAGTGTTTCCTCTGAGGAAATAGATGCCCTGCTAGATGAAGGTGAGGAAAGTTAAGTCAGTTAGTGCTTACTGTGGCCACCTTCAATGTATACATACATACCTACATACAGCTCCAACTCTCGTGTGAACCGAATGTTTCAAATTCAACTTCTACCTAAGAGCGCCACTTCATTTAATATTGACAGTTGTAATTTGTAATGTAGATGGTTTAAGCAAAATGCATATATAATTTATTTTTTGGCACTGCAATATGTGTCATACTCATCTGAATTAGCTACAGACAGGTACAAGTTCGAGCTGTATGTTTAAGTCTAACGTATATGGCATACAGACTAGAGCATAGTCAAGTTTTTAATTTCTTTCGTTGCTGCTAAATCATAGGCCTACCTGAGGACTACCGTCGCGAAGTAAAACCAAAAGAATACACGGAGCGGGAAATTTTTGTGCTCCAAGGTGGGTTACCATTTACCATTTGTTTGCTTTATAATTTTCAATAGAGGTCAATATAGAGGTTTCTAGACACCGGTCAAAAGGACGAATTTCCGTATTTTTCCATTATCAAATGCATAAATTGATATTTTAGAAAAGGGCAAAAACACACTTGAAGTTCTGCCTGAAGGGTGGATTGAAGTGCGGCACGATAGCGGAATGCCGTTGTATCTACATCGTAAGACGCGTGTTTGTTGTTTAACAAAGCCGTATAATCTTGGACCAAGTTCTGCTCGAGTTAGTTGATGGATAATAATAATTTACTAGTTAAAGACCACAAGTATGCGTGCCTGTATGAGTAAAGTAAAACTTTATGTAGCTTTAACCTTTGTTTACCCAGAGACACCCCGTTCCTTTGAGTGCTATACCGTGCTTGGCATACGCCAAAGCACTCCAACGTGAGAAAGAGCAACTCGTGGCTGCTACACTTCTGGAAGAACCGAGACTGGATGCCTGGCCATCCGATAGTCAATCCAAAACTCGAGAAAGTGCTCATGGTTTTGGATGTCTGTCCAAGAGAATTGGGAGTGAGACTGAGAAGGATAATAATACTCTACCAAATCCAGTATTTAAGAGAATGCGGTTTGATAATTCAACCGAGACAATTGGGAAAACCTTATTGCTACCCCGAGCCAAAGTTGAAACAGCGAGTGAGAACATCACGCTCAACTCCGTAGAGCCTCTAGCTCTGCGAAAATACTGTCAGAAACTTTTCAAGTTCGACACTGTAAACATTAAGCGCTTTGAGTAAGTATTTTCTATCGAACTTGTCTTTGCGAATCCGGTGATTGATTCTGACAATAAAATGATTTTAATTTGCTAGGTCTTGGAGTGCCCGACGGAAGCATTCCAAACAGCAAAAGCGTATCAGGCTTCAACAGACAACTCTACCGGAGGGATTTAAACTAATTAAGTTTCCGGTTTGTAATGGAAGTATGTTGTCAAGGCTTATTTTTTCACTTTAGTATTGGTTTAGATTAGATTTCCTCAGACAACAATGTGCTGTATGCAAAAGTTTGCACATGGCACATGGTAATCCGCAATGGCATGTCATGTTCATGGCTTGAATTGAAATTGAGCAGTGAATTATCCAATGATAAATGATGATTGATTTTCTCCGATAGATAAAGATGGAGGAGAGGGCGGAAGACCTGGCAGAGAATATGTCCTGAACCCACAGGGCAAGAGTTCTGTATGTATACTTCATGAATATGTTCAACATGCTCTCCGGCTGCATCCCAAATATGAATTTAAAGAAGTTGAACATGCAGCCACGCCTTATTCCGCCACAGTTCTCATCACAAGTGGAAACCGTGAAATACAATATGGTACAGGCCTAGGGTCAAGCAAGAAGCAGGCTAAGGCCGAAGCAGCGAGGGCAACTCTGGAGATATTGATGCCATCCATGAAGGATAAACTGGGCGGGACAAACGCCAGCAAGCAAAAGGATGTTGATCACACAGTGGTATGTTCCTTGTATAATTCAGGATGTAATTCCCATACTATCCGTTATGGTTCCGATCAGATCAGATAATTCAGATAAGATATCAGATCGGATCGGATATCAGATTATATATTTTGAAAAATTATCTGATCTGATTAGTTCAGATCAGATTCAGACCCACATTTTGAGCATCTGACATGTTTTGGATCGGATCAGATATCTGATCAGATTCGAATCCGAATTTTGTCAGATATCCGCTGACCCTTTCGGATAAGATAAAAAATTCGGATCTGATCTGATCAGATTCAGATGCAAGGGTTATCTGATCCGAAATTTTCAGATCAGATACCGAATTATCTTATCTGCTCGGAACTCTGAACCATACTATCCGTGAAAGTATTTTAAGAAATAAAATTATATACGTAGTATTTTGATCAATTGGACCTAGACGATTCACGTATTGCTGGAATGTGTCAGAATATGAGTGAACCGACTCCTTACACCCTATTGCGTACCTGCGTGCAAAGGTTAGAAATCTAGTTACGGTTGGATATTGGATATTGAATATTCGGTGTGGCTGCGTTTTGTTTGCCGCTGTGAATGAACTCATGAACATGTAATGAATTTTGTTTAGGAATTTTTGCAACGAGGCGAATACAACTGTAGAGTTCCAGATGGTGTCGTCAAACAATCGGACGCAGACGAACAAGTTCCGAATGAAGGTGATGGATATCACAGTTGACGTGACGGCCACGAATAAAAAGGAAGGAAAACAATTGGCATCTCAAGCAGTGTTAGCAGTGAGTTCTATAAACTACAAAATAGTCCTTTCGTTATCCGTTGCCTTTACTTCTCAGGCATGTATTTCTTTTTTCGGTGTGAAAATATCTAATGCTATGCGTCTCAACATATTTTTTTTCAGCAAATCCATCCTCACATCAAGAATTTTGGCACATTCCTACGTCTTTACGGGATTTATTCTATCAAAAGTGTGACGGAAAAGAAACTGGAGGCAAAGCAAATCACGATGTTGCAAACCCAAACTATTCCTAACTCGCCAAATTATGCCATCCTGTCCAAACTTAGGGAGGAGATGAGAAAACTACTACCACAACCTTCTCCAAGCAGCTCTACGACGGCTACGCCTAGTGCAGCTGCTACGGCTACGAATGGAGTCAAGAATGAACCGTCAGAGTAACACTTTTCTTCCACCCATCGGTATCTGTTCGTGGTAATTTATTATTACTGATTTTTTGTTAATCCGCGCCGTGGTCAGCTCTCTTCTCAGTCCAGAACTATGTCATTAGCTTATAAGATTTTTTTTTTACAAATTGTGAATCAGGTACCATGTTATATTCTGATTTCAGTAATACTTCGATCGACTCTCATTCCCAAACTTATCAGTATAGACTGAATTCATATACGGAATGTTTCCAAGATGGCGATTCCGAATCAATGGGTTGCTGCATTGTCCACTCGTGAAATTCCACTTGGTCATTCTGATCCACAAGTATGATTGTGTGGGTTCTAATATAGTCAAAAGAGTCAAAATGATGACATGATGATGAAATAAATATAAAAGTACATGGGTCTTTTACATTACTCTATGTCAGCGCTGCGCGCCAACAATACAAATTACAAATTAGTTGGTATTACCTTGAGCCGTAACCCTCTGAGGGAACATGAACAAATTTACTGCTCATACCCTGCAACAAGTCGTCAGGATACGTAGGAGCTTGTAGCCGCATTTGCGGGTCAGGATGGAATCTATATAATTAATAATTCTTATAATTCTTATAATTAATAATTTGTCTATTTAATTTATAGTACATTGTATAACTTACTGTTGATCACACTTCAAAGTTTCTAAAATACTTGCAAGCAATTCCTCCTTCTGGTTCTTATTCGAGTACAATTTCATTGTCTCTGCTATTTTACTTCTCCCATCTGTAACTTTCATGAAGGGAATATGGAGTAAGCTGTTTCCAAAGGCGTACACATTGTCACCTGCGAATGTAATCGGATAGTCCGGATGTGCTAGGCTGGAATAATACGTTACTGCAGGTCCATCCTTCTTCCTGTGACACAGAAACCACTTGGCAATAATTGAATGTTAATGTAAGAATCTAATGTAGTTGGTTCACATTTTATAGGCCGTTTGCTTAATGCTGGACCTTTTGCAATAAATATTTCTCATGATGAAACAATTCAATTGATGCGGCTTACTTGATGTCAATTGTGACGAGATTGAAGGGATTGTACGATTCGGCTTGCTCGTTGATTTTCTGACTGTATTGAAACCCGTCAAGATCCGCTTGATTGAGATAATCATTCACAAGAAACCCTCGCCCTAATTTATCCGGTGACTGACTGTCACTCAGGATATTTAGAAGAACGCCAATTTTTCCTGATTTATGCAATCCCAGCCATGTTCCGCCTTCTCTTCCGGGCTCTCTGTCCTGGCCTAGGTTGAAAATGTACAGGTAAAATAACCTAGCACCGCTATATTTAAGCTCATCACGAATGCACATACAACTTAAGTAAATATTACCTCCGATAATGTCCGGATTGCTTTCCCAGAAATGAGCGGGTTCGGCCGGTCTTTTGTAATACTCATCCCGGTTGGAGGCTAGAATGAGCTTGTAAGCGCCTGGCTTCGGATTGGTCGTAATTGAGAGGAAAAGAATGCACATGTTGAATCTTCAAGTATCTGTCCGATAAAGTGGATCTGAAAATGGAATTGAAGAAGCCACTTAATGTTGAACTCTGATTCGGATAAATTGCTTCCAGTTTAATCTGCCTGACAACAACGTTGATTGTGGGTTAGACTTGGCTTGTAGCTAAAACGCTACTGACACTAGAAGCACGAAATAGCAGCATAATAAGTTCCACTTTTCCATGCACGCTGGGGATCATGTATATTATGTATTACTAAGTATGTATCAGAAAAGTATACGAACTACGAACGCTTTTATCGGCTTGTTGTTTCAGAATGTTTGCTGACGTCTCTCAATCTCAATGTCAAATACTAGTTCCAGACCAGATTGTATATTTACAATAACCTGCAATAATCTCATCCATTGAGTTAACAACACTTGCAGTGAATTCATGAACTCTTCTGTCTACCATTAACATACCATCAAAGGGTCCTGGCCTGATACATGCTAAATGTCACACTACATTGAGTAAAGGCTTTATCATCTCCAGCTGTGGATAACAAAGCTAAAATAGTCTTAACGTTTTTATTAGCCTCAGGCGCATCCAAGTAAGTAGTTTCTTAGTACATAGGATGGATATACACATTACACATTAAGACACAACTGCAGGATAATTGTTGCGCGTCATTTGTCCGTATCAGCACATAAAATGTAATAACTTGATAAACGAAAGAGATTCTACACAGACACAGCAAGCGAAACGCAAATAAACATGAATAAACGAGCGAAAGGAAGGCGTGCCGGCTAATCAAGTCAACAAACTGTCAAGTCTAATAAATCAGGCTAGACTTCACTACTACTACAACTGATTCGTTTATAAGAAAATCCGCTTCGTTTTGCTTAACCTAGTCAGCATTCAGCATTATTGGTACTGCAGAAGAGTTTTTATTCTGATTTTGCTGGAGTTATTCTATGTATGTATTTATTAAGCTCTGCTCTTGAACATGCAATGCATTTACATCATACATATTTATAATTCAGCATCAACTCGTAAAATACAATGTAAGCAGTACAATATACACATGTGTGGATATACATAAATATATACGAACGAGTAGCATAATAAATACGTACCTTTTTATAAGGCAGTATTAGTATTCGTAATCTTAATCTTCGCTTTTAAATGTGTACTGTACATTAGTTATTCTGTTAAACCCATCATTTTCAGTTTCTTGCAATACAGCTACGCTTTGGCAATAATTTGTAAATACGCCAAAACACGAGCGATAAATTAAAAATTCAGTTTAGAAGTCAGTCACACCTAAGATATTGTGTTAGATTGATTGGAGGGCAGACACGTTGGAATTGGAATAAAGCACTCAACTATTTTCATTTGGTGTTTGAAGAGTAGGTTTGTAATTATAAACTATTGTTTTACCACTGGAATGATTACCAATTGCTACCTGAAAAACACAGCAATTTATTATTAATAAAAATAAGTATTCAAAGAATTGTATTGTGAACTGAGTGACAGCACATCCTTTAAAACTTTGAAGTTTGTAGTAAATATTTAATTGATTTCATTCCAATTTATTCCTTCCAAACTCAAAACCAAACCACACACTTCCTTAAGAATATATCCAAATATATCAATTGAAGATTATAACCGAACCAGTTCATAGGCAACACACAACTGACAATACGTTCAATATATCTACATACATAAACCTCATGAACATGAATGATATGATAATGCATTACTACCCGTTGTTCATATAAGCTCCGAAGTCCGTTCGTAACCCGCGAAACCGAATCGGATACATACGTATATCTCGTTCTGCCCCGACTTGACTTAAGCTTCAAAACAAACTCACACAGATATAGATGATCTAAGGTTTCTAAACATCTTTCAAAAAATGAAGGATAAATAAAATAAACAAAACAATGAATTTTTAATAGTACTCAGCGGCGTGAGCGCCAGCAGCTTGCTTACTATCACGTCAAGGTTTAACTCGTTATCAGTGCTTGTGGTTAAATACGTGGCTACGTTTTCCTATTTCTAGTATTATGTGCCGGGTTTTGAAGTTACTTGAAGCATAATAGCGTGTCTCTCATAATATCTGAAGCCGGAATGGATATTTTGAAATTAAACAACAAAATTGACGGGCTTAATAATTAAGCAGTTTTCAAGGATTTAAAAAATTCGGTCAATTTTTCCTAAAATATCGTACTGTGCTAAGCCATGATTCATGGGTTGTCTTGTCAGTTCGATTTTAAGCATTATTCAGGTGGAATGATGGTATAGGAACTAAGAACATGCAAATATCTCCAGTATAGATTGCGATGGCGTACAACTATACAAAATTGAAGGCTAACCAAATACAGCTATACCAACGTGTTATTCAAATTGAAGGCTAAACTAAGTTTTTCACACAAAAAAACGAACATCCTGGAAATATTTTTCAAGATTGCTGATGGATTTGGAATTTAGCAAAAGCTTGTTAGCTACAGCCGTATACAAATATAATACAAAAATGTGTCTTCATCCGCCTGTATTTTATAATTCTTAAGCCCAATTGAAAACCAGCTTCTTTTGAATCTTAGAAGCTAGGTGGCGATTGTGAGTCTTCTCTAAGAAGAAT
>JAQFXY010000373.1:0-31758 GCA_034693865.1 Ceratophysella sigillata | reverse complement strand
TCGCCCTCGCACTCGCCCTCCAAAACTCCAAAATCTTAGCCCTCCACTCGCCCTCGCCCACCAATTAGCCCAAACCTTAGCCCTCCCCGCAGCACTCGCCCTCTATTACCAAAAAACACTGCCCTCGCCCACTCCGCGCCCTCTTTTGCCCTCTCCGCGAGGGGAGGGCGCCCATCTATGGTGTAATCTACATCAACATTGTAATTATCTCTAATACCAGCTTAATATATCCTGTAACTACGTCATTCGTAAACCTGTATCTGTATCAACACGTAACAAATCAGTATCAAATAAAGGGAACGATGGTTTCTCAAAGTCTGTCAGGCTGTAAAGGTATATCGGACTATAAACCCCCCATATTATTATTATAAAACGTAATCATGCATTCATACTCCAGCAAAACTCGGACTGCTGCAGTAACTGCATACTCATTCGAAATTTTGTGTGTTAAATTTCATGAAATTCTGGATCGGAATCTGGACGACTTTCGATACAAATGTGCCACGTAACAGGGGCATTGAATAAACAACTTCAATTTCTCTGTTGAGGTTGAGTCTCGCACAAGTTCAAGCAATAATGCTACCTACAATAGTATGCTTTACTGCACTTCAAATGCAAACGCCTGGATGTATTGAAATATTCTGCTGATATTTTCGAATTAGAAACCCAGCTTAATCCTAACATACTTATACCAAACTGAAGAACGTCATCTAAAGCCCACGGCTATTGTGGAATATTGTCAAATAATTATGTACTCAACTTACGACTTATGTTACTCGGTGGCCAGTACTTGGCAGCCCTGACTCCTCGATCGAGAATGACGCTCTTGGTCACCGGCCCACTGCTGCTGCTGTTGGTACTATTGGATCTTTTTGAACCCGGTGAACGGCGTCGGAAGAAAGATCTGCGTCGTCCCCCAGCTGCTGTTCCTGAGAAGGAGCTGTTAGAAGAACTGCTCGGTTCGGCCCGTCGATACGGAATCCCGTTGCTCTGCAAAGCGGCGAAGTGGTCGGCAATGGAGCGGCGAAGACGATGAGCGAAGCTTGACGTTGTCACCCACCAAGTGGCTCGATCCGGATTGAGTGGTGTCCGATCCGTGCTCGTCTCCTCGAAGTACTCGTTTCTGCTGGCCATGCTGGGGCATGGGAAGGGAAGGACTGATGGTGCTGGGCTCCGAGTTCTGGGCCACGGTTGTTGGAAAAAGTGGAATGCCGTGACAGGTAGGCCTTGGCTGATGGAACGGCCACCCAAAGGCCTAGCACCCGTGCCACCACCACTACCCAGCATTGCTGGGGAAAGGGATGCGGAATCCAGGCCAAGCACCGAGCTCCCAATGGGCAGGGACAAGCGAGAGAGCTTGGCCGTAGACGCATGCTGCATTAGAATTAGAATGGGGAGCGTTGGGAAGAAACCCATTGTCTTCATTTCTGAACAATAAGGAAGTTTAATTCAAATGTTGAGAGTTTTCAATTGACCTGATTTACGACTGAATGCGGAATCGAGGATTTCGATGCCGTTACGAAAGATTTCTACTGGTTTTATCCAATTCCAAGCCAACGAGAAATGTACTGGGTACATAGGATTAGCCAAAGAATTAAGATGCTATGCCCGCGTCGAAATTGGAATCCGCTTAATGTTACTTCGAATTGAGATATGTACTAAAAGTTGTGAGCTGGAGCTGGAGAAGAAGCCGTCTATTGTTGGGGAAGAAGATGTTGTTCCTTTTTATCTTACTAGACCTGCTTGTTTGTCATTAGCCTGTCCCCTGCAGTTCATCTCTACGGGATTAGCATTGCAGATTGAATTGGAGATCTGATCTGTCATCTCACGCCTTCCCGTGCTTGTCACTTTCCTCCTAGCTCGAGTCGCCAGTCGCCAGGTCCTTCCATGCTTAGGAGCCCTAATTTCAACTTGTTATATGCAGGGACTAATTTCAGACACTATGTGTAGTGATATTCGCATAAATAAGCGTATATGTTAAAGTTTATTTGTATGCTGGGTTTTTCTGAAAAGGAACCGGTTTGTATGTAACATGCTGCATTAGGGATAAACCAAGGAATCATGAAACTATGCAATGGCAGCGCAGTTCGATACTGATGATGTCGTATGGGATTACGAGCCGTAAAAGGTCGAGTATTAATGCCAATCAAATTGGGTTAAACAATCCGAAAAGCCCATATACAACGGATGTGGTTTACCAAGCCAAACTTGAATGAATTGAAAACTTTCTGAGTGAAACGTTTACAATTCAAACGAAAACTGCATCGGTTTTTTTGTATGTATTTTATTTATTATTTATTATATATTTTTATATAAACGTGCAACAAATCACTTATTTGGATTAGTAATACAGGAGCAAGAATTTTTTGCCTTAATCAAGTGCAACGTAATTGAAAATACAGCATTTGATCGTGATTCATGCAAGTATAATATTAACGTGACAAATTGCAGCGGTAAAAGCTTATAGAAACATCGATATCCACATTGCTACACCGCATTTCGATATTCTGTCATTCTGTAACATGCTGATTCATTTCAATTAATTAGTTCACTTTATGTTATTGAAAATCTACCCAATGTTTTCGTTGAAGCATTCACAAAGACTGCAGCTCCGTTTCATCGAAACATGTTCACTTCTCAAGCGGACTGTAACATAGAAAAACAGTAACCTATAACTTTCAGTCCTCTCGATTCCGATGGCGTGATATACTTTTGTTTTGCTGTTTAGGTGGCTACAGTTTCCGCGGATTCACATAAAATACATTTGTTATTTTTGCCCGAAATCGAAAGCCTGTTTAGAACAATTTTAATATACAGAAAGACTTACTAGAAGTTGCTAGATTGCTAACATTACCGGGAAGAATGCCGATGAGCTTCCGTAAATTACCGTATTGGGCAAATTGACAGCCTATAGGAAAAATATTGCACGGTAAATCGCTGTTATCTGCGATTGCTAGGCAGCTATTGTAAATTGCTCGCCTGTGAACAACACTGTACATCATAAAACATTGTTTAGAGTAAAGCAGTTTGTATTATTACAGGGAGATGATTTATTTGCTTATGCTTTTGTGTCCTTCCAATTCAAATCCAAACATTCAGATCAATGTATTTGTAAAAAAAGTATTTTAGCCAGTATAATTGTTTATAAATCCGTCTATGCTGTTTTCCTCAGAAACAGTGTGTGAGATATTATATGTATAATAAGTATGAATTGTAATGACATTATGGAAGTTTACGACCTTCCATCGCAAGTGTAGAAAAAATTGCCTCAAGTTCAATCAATGCCATTACAATCACGGAATGTTTTTAATACTACATTGGCCTTATTCTACTTGGAACCACTTTTAAGTAGTGCTAACAGTTTAAGATTATGCATTCAAATCAAAAAATCATTGCAAAAAAACCTAACCCGGACTTGTCATTTTGTCATTAGCATTCTATTACATAAACTGAGTTGCAGTTGCAAATTGCAAACGAGAATCAATGCAGCTTTCACAGCATTTTCTGTATATACAGTAATTTCGATTGACTTCATTCTTTGTTTCAAGGAGAGTTCTAAATACTTCCAACTTTGCATACTCTAATCGTCGTGGGTTTATAAAGATAAATCCTAGTTTCAAAATGAGTAACCTATATAAGGTCTCATTTTCCTATGTACTATGTAGTAATGGTACTTATTCAAACATGCATACATGCTGTGGCCTGAATTTTTCCAAAAAATCCAAATTGTCTTCGTTCTTTCACAATTTCCTCAATTGGCCTTGTCTGGTAATTTCTTGTTTTCTGTCTGGAAATGAGGAACATCAGTTGACAAGCATATCTTACATAGGATCTGAATTTGAATTGTAGACAGGGAAAAACTTCAGAACATTTAAATTCCTCACCAAGACATTAGCAATTCTAACAGTAGCCTCTTCGTAACATGATATATGATGTGTCTGAGTGAGTGGCAGCTGAAAATCAAAAATTTGGCGGAGCTGAATGGTAAGACGTAATATTTGCACTATATCCCGTGTATACCATCTCTCGGATTGCTGAAAGAGTGTGGGCAACAGAGCAATAAAAATCTGAAATGATGACGGGAGGAGATACTAATTCGTCTGGAGCGATGGTGAGTTAAGATTAAGATTAATATAAAGTCTCGGTTGGCCGACAGCCGATTAGCATATTTTCCTTACCAAGAAATTCGGCAATCCAGGTTAAGCTTCAAACCACAGAGGCAATTGCTATGCATTACATTTCAATTCATACAAATTCAATTTTTTCAAAGCTAGAAATAATATTTGCCGATAATCATATGCAGGCAGGTAAATATACTGTTAGATTAGGTTTATTGATTGAATTTCAGGTGGACACGTTTTGTATGCAAATTTCCAATGTACAAGGCTTTCTTAATTTGTAGGAATACGTCTTTCATTTACGACAGACTATTCTTGGGAACCGAGCCACACTTCATAGCGTGTTTAGCAATTGCATTTAAAATTAGTGGGTGTACACCAAAAGCATCCATCCGAAGTAAAGCTTTCACGTTTCCTGGTTAGTTTAATGTGAAGCCCTTGAAGCTCACAGTATAGTACATTAAAGTACGAGGCTCATAAATATTTCTCGACGCCAGACGGACCGATGTCCATATCATAAGACTCGGTTATCAAGGAAATTGAATCCTGAAACACATTACTGAGATGTGTACATATGATTAACATTAACTTCAACTTGAGATTAGTTACATTATTTCAAATTACACCAGGTTAGCAGTATATTCGGGTAAGGTACTTTAGGTTGTTTACGAGAATCTTGAGGTTGCGACAGACGTTCGGACATGAATTGGAGGGCAATTCGCATCATCGTAAAATCACAGTCAATAAAGACAGTATTGTGTGGATAATGTAACTCATTGTGTACAAATTAAATGTATTAAGTTGACCTGACTGCAGACAATGGGAATTATCAAGCTGTAATTATCGATATTTATCAAGAAACAGCGATCTAGGTCAACCAATAGGCTTAATAAACCTTATATGTATTATGTATGATTTATGAACAAGTAATACAATGCGTTACGCTCTGCATTCTGGAGAGATTTGTGCTTTAAGTTTTAACCTGTAACCTTAAAATCGCATTTAAAGTCCCACTCCAGACAATGAAGTGTTTCTTCCTTTTATTAGTTTGGCATTGACAGGAATCGAGATTACGCGTGAAGGAAAAACTTGCACTCAAACTCATATTGCAGTTCCAAGAATTTCAATGCATAAAGCCATGTCATAATTTTTTGTCCTATTCTTATACACGCTGATTCCAATTCCGATTTGAACGAGACATGAGACAGTGCGCACATAAAAGTTGCTTTGTCTAACTGATTTTTGGAATTCCTGGGCTGTCTCAAAATGTTATTGATAAAACCGTGGTAGGTGCCAACTGGATCCTAGAACTTACTCAAATATAATGCGGACACACATAACTACTGCATATCAATTTTAGCTGAGCCAAATGCTCTAGAATAAAAACTGGGACTCAATGTGCCAATTACCAGTAGAACAATCAACAGTAGAATGCGAACGTTTCAACCTGGTTTAGATGTACAATATACTCAACAAGCGGTTCCACGAATCACTGCCAAACACTGATCCGTGTAACAGAACTGGTTACAGCTTGTACGGTAATATGTACAAAGTTGTGGCTTGAGCCCGTAAATACTTAAGAACGATCAATCAGAAGCAGAATAAATTGTTTGACGGAAAGATAGATAAATACGGAAAGATAGATAAATACCTACACACATACCTGCTGTAAAGGCTTGTCACTGTCACTCAGAGCTCACAAAAATGTGGAACGACTGGGGGTCGAGCCCAGATCACTCTGTCGCGGAGTTCCTCTACCCATTGAGCTACCGAACCACGCTTGATGTTTGCTCTGAGTTACATTGCCTTGTTTCTCTACGTTATCTATTTCCTCCTAGCATACCTGTTCCTTCTTTCTGAGGACAGTATGCTAATTGGAGATAATCTGATTCCCTCAGTTATCTCTGCTGAGGCTCCGGGGCAGTGAAGACTGTATATCAGTCTTGCACTGCACACATGCATACACCACAAATTAAGCTCGTTATAGGTGAATATAGTGAGATTGTGGATCTAGGCTTCAGGTCATGAGATTATGCTTGACTCAAATGATGTTTACATTTAAATTTACTGTTTGAATTGGACACCTTTCATTGCTACGTTGTTAAGGCGACTTTGTTATCTCACTCTCTCAAGCTAAAAAGTTGTTCCCGAGTAAACTGGTGAAATTAATTTTGCCAGAAGAAGCCACCAGAAACTGCCATCAACACGTCAGATTAACCAATCAGAGGACGAACAAAAACCCTAATAAGACAACCAGGGAGAGATACACCGCAGAGTCATTAGGCTCGTTTTACTCTAGAACTCTTGTTACACTAGCGATTGACATTCTAAATAATTATTTCCATGACGTAACACAAGAAAACTACATGAATACAATAAATCACCTGCATGAGTAGAAAAGCTGATGAACTCGGTATGTGTTAGCAGATACTTTACTAATAATTTCATAAAAAATCTAGCTAGTTACGCTTTGATGATTGATGAAACGATTTACTGCTACGCGAAAACAGCGAGGACTCACGAATACATTTGATTTTATTCATATAAGTCTAATAAGATATTGCAAAGAAAACCGTCGACCGGAATCGAGTTCAACACTGCAAAAGCATATTTATACAATAGGGGCAAGGTATGAATAATTTAGTTGAGGGTTTAATATAAATAAAATACATAAACTTGGACTAGATTTTCAGACTTGTTTAAAAAATAATATTGAAATTCGTGCACTTGCAGACTGTGTTGTGATTTGTGATAGGTACTCCTGCGTTGAGGATAATACAGTAGTAGGTTACAAAATAATTGTTTTCAAATTAATTTCTTACTCAAAAACAATGACGTATGTGAACAATATTCATAAATACGTAGAGATTCATCTGTACAGATACAGCTACTGCAATAGGTACTGTCCTTTATCTACGTATGCTGTAATACAGGGAAACTCACATTCGGAGTTCGCTTAAACCAACAGCCATGAAGTTACTTCATGTACATCTTTGGGTTTTCTTGTTTTTAATTTATATAATACATATTATCGAGAACATAATGGATTAATGCATTGCTTAGTTTTAGTGGTTAACTCCATTGGCGCACCTGAAGCTTTAGCTTAGCTTTATCCCTTAAAAAGAACTGTTTTTTGTATAAAAGGTCTGTGTGTAGCAGCTAGATGCTAATTAACTAGCTATTATTACATTACCGTACCACTAACTACCAACACGGAAGGGTCAAACCGGGTAACACAACTTATTAGTTCGGCCTAATTAGTGTATGTACATGTTACGGTTTGTGTAAGTAAGTGTATAGCTGTTATAAGGAACTTAATCTTATTGGATATAAGATATAACTATAAAGTTTCATTCCTAAATTATGAACTAATCAAAAATCTTTACTTGTCAGAGATGACACGTGAGTGACTTCGGGCCGCTAAACACAAAAGGCTGCATTAAAAGTCGTTTTCCTACAACCAGAAAAGCGGATCCCAGTTTTTAGCAAGAATTTGTCCACGTAGGAGTAGGATATCAATTGATAGCCAATGATCCATGGTTCGCCAAAATGTATTTATTTTTTAAATCAATGAAGCGAGCTGAATCAAAAGCAGAATTTCGGATTTTTCGATTTCAATTATGCTATCCGTTTCCGGATGCTTTTAAACACTAACATTACATTTTTATGACCTCTGTGGCAAGTGACTTGTAAAAAATTAGATAGTTAGATATCGAAACAGCCAGAAGATCATCAATAGTTTTGAAGTCTGACGATTTGAGACAATATATAACCATTTTAGACTATTATGCTAAATCAGAAACCGAATATACCTTACAACACACCACGTAACCTCGTATGTGTGACAAGTTCGCTGATCGCTCGAGTTGCCTCTCATTTCGGTATAAAACTTCATAAACAGTTATATCTGAGCTGGTTTAGTTAAACTAAACTGAGCTTGTACCTACACAAACCGTAACATACACGTTAGAGCCTTGAACCGAGTGAACCTGATTTCATGAATTAGTGTAGTCGCTACAGCCGCAATCTTGATTTTCGAAATTTTGCCCCTCGACAAACAAAGTCCCGCTCTTCGAAATCTGGATTTACAAAGTTGTATGGCATACGTATGTCGAAGCAATACATATTCTAATCAATATTTTTACGTTTTTTTTGGAGTTTAAAAATTCGGAGAAGGAGACTTTTTGGAAGAGCAGAATTTGGAAGATGGCGATCGCAGAGATTGGGCCAAAGCCCATCAAACTTATGCTGGAGACAATGCTCCTTCCATTGAACTCAACTGAAATTCTGGGAAGCGTTTCCCACTTGACACAGGCCTATTTCCTTCAGTACTTTATGGATTACTGGAATGAACTCTCATGTGTCGATTGAGATTGCCCGACTGGGAGAAGCGGAGGAGACAGAGCTTGCACTGGTAGGGCTTCTCGCCCGAGTGAATTCGGAGGTGCTTGGTGAGCGTGGAGGAGTCGGAGAATGCCTTTTTGCAGAGACGACAACGGTAGGGCCTTTCTCCGGAATGCGTTCTCATGTGCGTCGTCACGGAGGAGCTCTGAGAGAACTTCCGGTCACAGATGGGACACCGAAAGGGCTTTTCCCCAGAGTGAGTCCGGACGTGAGCGGTGAGATTGGCTGCCTGGCTGAAGGACTTGTGACATTCATTACAACGGTAGGGCTTCTCCCCCGAGTGCGTTCGTAAGTGTGTCTTGAGAGTTGAGGGTCTGGCGTAGGTCTTCCCGCAGATTCGACAGAGGTTCGACTTTGACCCGAACCCACTCATCGAAGGACTCACGTTCTCCGAAGATCCTAATACATTAGAAATTAGTTAATCGTCGTGCTTCGATTCAAGTCCGTTTTGTCAAGCTTTAAATTTTCTGGAAAACTTTTAAAATAAAGGTATGGAAAGCTTCAATCTATCACGAAAAGGTAGATGTTTTTATAGCGTTCATCCCTTTTGACAAACAGGGAATTTCCAAAACAGCTCAAAAAATTGAACTAAGGAACAAAAATTCTGAGAATTATATCAACTCAAAGATTTAAAACTTAAACGAACAAAAGCGAAACAGTGCTTAGAGATCTCAAATTCAATATTAATTAAAATGTGTAGCATCTAATCTACGAATAATAAAACTGAAAATAAGGAATTTTAGTTTTTGAATCCATTAATTCTGGCAAATTGGTAATTTTATTGAAAACTTGATTTTTGACAAAGGGATCGTTTTCTAATTTACTCGAAGTTAGGGTTCGTCAAAATGGATCGGAGACCCTAGCTTCTTTGATGTTCAGTCAAAGCCAAATTTACTAACTCTGACGCTAAAATATAAATTAATGGCTCTTCTACTAAAAAAAGTCTCTAAATCGAGTTGATAATAATTACAACTTCGCGGCAGAGCTCTGAAGTTTCCACCGGTGAAATTTTGTCTAGAATTCAAAAACATAACTTACGAGCAGACTTTTGTCGTTTTGATGAAGTATACGATCGAGAATTGGAGGAAATTCCGCTTCCGGTTGTAAGAAGTGAAGATGGCGGGGGTATCCATTGCGGGCGAAAACTGTCGAGAGATGTTTCGGGTCGGAAGTCGGCTGCGAAACTGTATGTGGCGCTGTAGGGCTGTGGACAGAAGTTTTGGGGTGGGGATGTGCCGTAACCCGGGTAGTTTGATTGGGGTTGGGTGCCTAGTTGATTTCCGGTGCTCACTGCGGGCCATTGCATCTGTAAATTCATTGTGATTGATAATTAGCTCCTCATTATAGCGATAATGCGGTTGAGCTGTCAAAGCATTATAGTTCGCACTGTCGAGTAAGTGTTCAATTACCTGATGTTGAAGACTTGTATCCGGAGGCAAGTAGCCCATTGTCATATTCATAGAGACATTTACACTCATGGATGGGAAAGTTGCACCAAAGTTGGGTCCATTTGGTTGGCCAGGAGGAGTTTGTCCAAATGATTGGTCAATGCAGTAGTTTGGGGAATAGCCATTTGGAGAAAGAAACTGAATAAAAAAATTAGAATCTCGCCGCTGCTCTGGTAAATCAAAATTAGATAATACAAATGTTTAAGGAGACCCTTACCTGTTGAGACTGAGAGTATGAATTAGGATAAGACATGGGAGACATTTGACCCGATCCCACCGTCACTCCGACTTGCGGTGACGATTTGAAGGAAAATAAAACGTCCGTCAGGTCGTTTTTATCACGAAATAATTGATTTTCCCTATAACAAGAATTGAATTACAAATCTACGTCTAATCGGAACCATGCACTGGACTTTCACTCGGAACATGAAGCGAAAAGTACATTTCAAACTAAAAAAAAATACAAAATACAAGATACTTGAAATAGAAAAATAAGGTTAGTCAATTTTTTTTTTAAACTACAAATTAGCGTCGAAATTTGTAATCATTCCATACTAAACCACAGAAAAGCAATCAAAAAAGACCAACAGCACTTAAATTATTAATATCATTAACAGCCAATTCATTTGCTTTAATACTTGAGAATGTTTCGACTCAAGTACTTATAGAGTTTCCACCGTAGCTAACGACGACACATTGAAATACAGCTGCCAACAATGCTCATAAGCACATAGAAACATGTTAAATTGAGAAATATTGAATACCTGTCAATAATTTTAAACTGTTCATAAATGTTCCTCTGTTCCTGATAAGTTCTTGAGTACATTTCAGCTGTGGTTCATTCCAAAACTATTTTTATTCTAAGAAAAGACTAGATACAATAGAGCAGGGTAGATTGTAGCTGAAGAAATCTACGATTTTTGACCAATTTTTAGCGTTCTAAACTAGCCACAGCAGTCGTCTCACTTGTAATTGTTGATGGGCGTGAAGATGCTGGGCAAGGGTTCTAGTTCCAAGGGCGAGAGCGTGAAGCCCGTCATGTTTGACGTGTTACTGAAGATTTCCTCTGAAGTGGGTGAGTTCAACTCTCCACATGTCCAAATGGGACTGTCGACCGAGAACAGGGTTTCCATCCTTCCTACTTGGGTTTTCTCAAAGGCCCCTGCTCCGATATTCCGCTCAATTCCGCCTCTCCAATCTCTGCGCAAGATGAGGAACATAGTGAAATATAGACTTATTCATCACCGCACCAAAAAATGGTTTATTCCTTCTAAGTAGACATCTATCGAAAACCTCTCCATTCATCTCCCTCCACTTTTCCTTTCATGAGCAAACTAATTAGGAAGGTAGACTAATGTCATTTGAGCAAAGGGAGCTTCAGAGGCTTCACTTCCTACAATAGTCCAAAGGAGCATGTTAATTAAACATAATCACTTCCCATTACTCTCCCCTAATTCACTCATGGTAAAATGCTACTATCTCCGTATTAGCTTAATTAGCAATTCACTCACAGCCGGAACAGGAGTTTAAATCATTCAGATTTCACCGCTATAACCGCTCAAGTTAGTAAATTAAAATTACCTAAATTAAAAATGTAATTATTATGGTTATACGAGGTTCATACCAGAAGTTCGAATCATTTTGGTAAAAAGCAAAAGTAGAACACGAGCAAATGAATTCCGCCGAAATTACTAGAACATGCTAGGGGAACGCTGGTGTGCATGTGTGCGATAAATCAGCTAAAAATATCTCGACAATAGTAGTTGAGTGAGATTTAATAATAAAGTTCTGAACCAAACAACTCTATATGGAGAAGTTTTCACAAACATAGTTGCAACAAAAATGACCCACGCCGTAAACTGATTCACAAATCATTAAAGTAATGAGTCTGATGCACGCAGAAGTTTGTACAGTAAATGCAGCAATGGTCTTTCGGGAGTATTAATTAATTAATCTGGATTGAGTTTTGAAAAATTAACTCGAATGGTTGGTATGCCCCTCGTATTGACGTTGACGGCATTGTGCTTGAATGTCGCCTCTATTGCGCTGTTTGGCAAGACGCGTATGAAAATGTGCATACAATGTACACACGATTATTCTGCATAGATGTATGTTATAATATTTACTTTATATTATATTAGGTGTATATTATGTCCAATTAGTGGGTTTAGTTTTACAGGATTCAATTATTGCCAAAACTTATTATATGTATTACCGGGATGTTTTGAAAGCATTATATCAACTGGGTACATTAGCGCCCTTGTCGAGCAGCGAGTTGACATATATATATATATAGTAATATACTATGATGTCTGTATTATGTTCAATTAAATTAGCTTATCATATCTGGGCATATTTTTGCAGGGTAACCTTGAGGCCTATAAATACAATTAATCAAATTAAGCATCCGCAGAATTCAAACCCTTTATAGCAATTGACACGTAATTTTTGACGAATTAATATGTACAAACGCTCATGAAGCGGTAATAGATCGATAATTTACTCGGTTACATTGCGAACACGAGGGATTATGCCGTCTAAATGTTTGAAATGAATGGTTGCCCTAGTAATACAACGCCTAAGACTGACTTGACTTGACTTGATTTGATTCTCAAGAAATAAATCACAAAATGGTCCATAAATAGAACAACTTCATGGAATCGCCTCCCTTATCGAATCCAAAGCTATAATTTTACATTACTTTCAATAACAATTCAATCAGGAACCATACAACTGGAGGATGTTCACTGGTTTCTTTTCAATTGAGATATGAGGTAAATACTCTTATTGGCAGTAGTCCAAGTTGGAAACTTTAGCCTCTTCCGTTTTCTTCTTCAGTCGTTTTATTATTTTTTATTCTGCCTTCGTTTTTACCGTGTTGGTGATGTGATACCTGAGCAGGCTGGGACGATAGTATTTCTGCATGGCAGAGAAGTACAAGCGGAGCAGTTGATGACCAAAGAGAATGATTTTCTATTGAAGACGGGCTGGAGCCCAAACAGAAAGTTTTGATATTACTTTCTCAAAATTCAATTTCCCCTTTCTTCTCTTCACAAATCAGGAGAGGGACTTTCTCTGGCTTCTCGCTCAATGAGAGATTCTCAGAGTTTCACGTGAGGATTTGGCCAGAGCCATGGTTCTGCTTTCCACGTCTCCATGTCAGAACTACATGCCAATAATATCTCCTGCACGGAGGCTAAATCTCGGGTAGAGGCAAATCTCAGGCTGCTCATGTCATGTATTTACAAGTAAAAGCTACATGGAGAAAGTTTCTCAATGTAAACACTTTACAATTAACCTGTGACCTCAACTTGGCACTACAGACAAAAGTTGTTGGAACCAAAAGTTCCTAATCTGGTTGAGTAACTACAAAATTCATATTTACTTCCGTGAGTAAAACTTTTGTTTGGAGGATTTCTTCCTAACAATTGACGGTCCAAAGTTACCAATGTTACATAAGTTGGAATGAGCTTGGAAAAGCGGTCTCAAAAACTATTTTAGCTAAACCATGAATATACGAAGCGGTCTCATCTTGAATCTGAATATTTATCGGTCCCCGTTTTGATCCGACCTAAGATATGCTTCTGCCCATTGCAAATTCTATATGAAGTCCAAAGTACTAATGCGAGTATTTCCGAATTCGAAGAAACCGTATAACATTTTTTAAAATAGAAGTACTTTGGAGACTCTGGGCACATGTAACAGAATTCATGGCTAAGGGTCATGATTCAGCCTGGCTTACCTAAACCTAACTTCAACATGAAACAGAGTGTATGCCTTCAATCTGCTTCAATCGAAATATTTAAAACATTTTTATCCGCTACAACCAGCTCATACGATGAGTTGGAATTGGAAGCACGTCTTAACCGCTAAAACATTCATAAACAAGATTAGGTTGTTAATTTTGGCCAGATAAGGTTATAGTTAGGTTAGGTTAGGTTTGCCGAAATTTGCGGAGCAACTAAATCTTGGTTTTAAATATTTTCACGGCTCATGTACGTTCGCAACATACACATTGTAAATTGAATTATAAGTTATTACAAGTAGCTAGAAATAATTTAATTTTTTAAAAATAGTTTAGCAAAATAAGCAAAGTCTCATGCTTTAATTTAACTCATAGAAATAGTCTTAAGCCTAGACGTGTAGTGATGCATGCAGTACGCCAAAGACACCATCTCCGCCTTGGAAAGTGATTTGAGTTCCTTGTCGTGAAAATATAATCCGTTGATAACTACTTTCTTAATCGTATCATGTTTCCGAGCTGAGCAGAAAACCCGAAACTCCGCATTGAGTCTCTGGTTCTAAGAAGAAAAGGCAGCAGGGTTGGGGTTCGGGAAATAATGAAATATCGACCCGAAATCCTGGACTCTGATGAAAGGGAAACGGAGCTGTTCCGTTTCCAGGCAGAAGAGGACAGACGGAAATACACATTGATACGGGATACACTCAAATAAAAATAGAGTCTTCAGAACTGAAACTCTGCCATTGGTTGGGCTGATTGTACAGGAAGACTCCCACTTCCACAAAATCATGCCTTTCTTCCAAACACCGTGTATCACCTGCCTGCCTTCTCGTCACGCACCGAGTCGGAACTCGGAACGCATAGTTTGTACGCATGAGGCAAGGCATCGACCGGAGCTGAAGCGGACGCTCCGTCGTCCACAGTTGTTCCTTATTTTCAACTTAAATTGCGTATTATTTAATTCTAATTGCCAATTAGTAACGAATTTGTGATAATCTCAAATAATAAGTTGGTATGTTAAATACAGTTTATATTTTAAGTACTCTCGCTCTACTAATTCACTCAGTAAAGTGCCACTATCTCCGTATTAGTCTCCATATTAATTCACTATCAGTCGGAACTGAATTTTAAATCATTCCGATTTCACTACTTGAACCGCTAAATTTGTAAATTAAAATTACAAAAACTAAGCCTGGAATTGTTTTGATTATAAGGACGGGATTTTTCTATTTTTCGCCTATTAGAGTACGATATTTTTGGCTGTTTGTATTTTCTACTTGTGTTTAAAAATTGCAGTTTCCATTCGAATTTGATATTCAACTATTCAATCTTATTTAAACGTGATTCTATTTAAGTCGAAATGGGACTCTCTCTTGCAAAGTGACACTTTTCCCTTATGGCATCTTGAGTTTTAGCAAATTGGAAAGCTTTTGAATCTCCCGTAGTAGTTTCTCATGCATTTAACTGAAACTGTTGAGGGTGAATAAACAATACCTACCAATGAATATTTCAGTCGGTAATTGTAATTTGAATAGTTGGATTATCCCAAGCGGAACACATATAAATATATTAATTTCCATTTTGCCCTAAATTCAGCAGCATCTACAATGTTAACTAATACATATTACATAACATTTACTTGCAGCAGTGAATCTTGTAACCAATTCTAAGCTATTCGTACGTACAATACTAGTGCTTCCAATCTATTTAAAGCAAAAATTCGGTTGAAACAACGATCTGGCTTACACCTTTACACGAAATAAATATTTAATACTTTATCAAACTTATATTGTAGCACACGCATACCAAAAATTAAATATACAAATGGCTGAGAACCCGATCCCACAGTAACAGACAGCTATGGCTTGAATTAATTAAGTTTGGTAATACGAGCTTGTTTCATAGTTTTCGGTTTGTATAATGATGATCGATTCTTCTAATTCTGAACTAGGTACATCACTCTGCCCAACTTGCTTTTAGAACTCTAGAAACAGTTATTAGTCGCGTTTAATCGATTTAAACGAAATTCAAGAAATTCCAAAATTCCATTTTTTAGGATATCAATTTTTCTTAATTGTTACTCAATGCTCACATTATTACTGTAATCAACTAAGGGTCATGCATTACTGAGTTCAGACGAATATTGGGTCTAACATTGTTTTGAATTCAAACCAGCCAATTTACTTCATTATGGTTGGCAGTTCAAAATTACAGATGATACAATTCAACAAAAGATTGATTCTCGTGTGCCTCTTCTATTTCAAAGTTCACAAATACCAGTAAAACAACTGAAAGTTCTGCAAGACAAAAATACAGCAATATTTATACAGATAAAAACTTAAAACTACGTTTTCGACTTTCTGAGACTTCTCAGCTCACAAGTTCATGCCCACAAATCTGCTACTGTCTGTTCAGTATTACAATCATTAGTTCAAGAGAAGTGAATAGTACATGTAAATAATTCAGTTTTAATAGTTAAAATGCATTTGCAACAGGAACAAAATTCCACAAGTGACACGGCCTAGCACCTAATGTCTCCTCCTAATGTTATGTAACGCCTGCCGCTGTTCTGCGCTAATTAAGTATGTAATATGAGTGGTAAACCGTAAAACTGCAGTAAATAACTAAATTAATACCAAATTGGTAGCTCAGATTAGATTTCATTTCATTTGTCACAGGCTAATTTTTGCATAATTACTTACCAATTGATTCCCAAGTGTAAAGTTTTCATGAATGGCTTCTGATGATACTGTGTCCGGAATCTTCTAAGCAGTTTAAGCTCGAACAACTTGCATAGAGTACATCGAGATCTTCATTTGTACACGGTTGCAGAGCAAGATGGCTTATTTCTTTGGAATATCACAATGAATCGAGGCAGTAGCCTTGCTTGCAAAATAAAGTAAAGCCGACGTGAGGACTTTCTTCCTTTTGATGTTCATCCTGTTGTTGCAGTTTTCGTGTGCTTAAGCATTTGGTAACTTGCATCTCAGCAATTGGCTAGCATTTTTCAAATAGTAATTTGAATATAAAGTGTAAATGGAACTAAATGAATCTGTGCAATTTAAACTGTCACGATCACAATAACTACGGACGCCGATTGATTTTAGTACAGGCTCCGAACACTGCTCTCTCCTGTGCCTCTAACCGTTACCAATGCGCGTACAAGCTATTGTTTTAAGCCAAACCCGAAGACACGGCCGGACTTTCTCCAAATAGTGACAATGAGGATCGGACAGGGTGTTTTGTTTTAACTGGTAGCTTGTAACCGTTTAGTAGCCCATGCAGTAGGCCTTCTTATGGATTTGAACACGAATGAAGAGGACCGATTGGCCCACCCATTTTATTTTCGGGGACTTCCAATCTACTAAAATCGTGTAAAAGAGCATTTACCGAAGGCTGCATGGTCGTGCCAGTTTGTAAGTAGCTTCCTGTGTTATATCATAATGTGTTAGTGCAGAGTCTCATCCCGTGAGTGGAGGTGAACTATGTATTATCTATTCATTGGGAACATTGGGTTCACAGGTATAGATAATAGGATCAAAAGTCACCCTTTTCTCTCCATATATCTCGTTGACACTCCGTGTCAAGCACTCATGTGCTAGTTTGTATATATTCAGTTGGCAGTTGGGCTTGGGAAAAAGGTAAAACATTCCATGTAGCAAAGGAAAAGATATACAATGTACAGTTTGAATTTGTAACTTGTAACATGAGACAGACTTAATACGAGGTATTAGGAAGGAATAAACAATGCTTGACTGAACTCATTGACATGGTCTTTTCTTTAGGTCCACGTCAATCCAAGTGGCTATATGGAAGAAACTTACACCGAATTATGTCGTAGAATAAAGAATTTGGAAATATACACAAAGAACAATTATAATTATACACAG
Source organism: Ceratophysella sigillata (assembly GCA_034693865.1). NCBI lineage: Eukaryota > Metazoa > Arthropoda > Collembola > Poduromorpha > Hypogastruridae > Ceratophysella > Ceratophysella sigillata. Next base: position 14,156 of record JAQFXY010000373.1, on the reverse strand, counting down.
TGTTTTAACAGACATAGGCCTCGACCCAACTCACTTGTTTCATCAAAGATGCATTCTAAATTCCAATTAAATATGTTAGCTGCAAACTTCAAATTACGCCTATGTTAAAAAACGAAGCATTTAATTTTATAGTTTCTATTTTTTATCGTTACAAGTTATTTACTGTTCTTCAAAATTCCAAAGTGGCATTTTCTTCTGTATAAGGGCTTCAAAAATTGAACCTATGCAGCATGGGAATTTTAGTGTTCATGGTCAAAGCTGTTACCATTTACCATGCACAGCTAGTGCCAAAACGAGCATATAGGTAAGTAGTAATTTAAGTCTTTAAAAGTAGATCTCCAAACATTACGTTTTGAATGGAAGTTTATGAGAAGGTAGAGGATGGCGGAGGAGTGAAAAAATCCAAAATTCCCAAAATTTAAATGGGCTAGAGCAAAATCTTAAAAATTTTCATCCTAAAAAATTGGGTAAATAGCGAACTTTAAACTTGATTTCGTTTAGACAAACATAATTTCGTTATACGCAATAGGCAGCGGCGCCGCTTATATTGAATCATTATATTAAATCTTTACACACAATTTTTTTTTTCACGCAATATTTTTTTGATTTTAGTGCAATATGTTAAAAATAGCGTTGTCAGTCCTCAGTTTGATGCGCATCGATCCCACTGTTTTAGGCAAAAGAGTCCACATTAAAAATTAGAAATTATTCAAAGTTGTATACCATGCTTCTATCCTGCAGCTTTTAGTGAATGGAGGTCTAGCATCGGACCGGATATTATTAGCCAATTTAATGCAAATACATAGTATCTCCAGTTTATAATAGTGTGTATTTGAAAGAATTACGTTTTCCAACATTTGTTTACATTCTACGACGCTGGAAATGCCACTGAAGATCAGAGCTAAACGTCCCTGAAGGGTCCCTGGAGAAGAAGAGCAGGTGGATAGAGTTACTGAATACGGAAGTAGGTTTCAGAAACCACATATCGTTTAGCTAAGGTAAGATATACATTAAGAAAATACGAACCGCATCATCATTTTGTATATATTGTTACATGCCTCTGTATACCGGCTACCCTCGTATTGTAAACTTACCCTCTGTATAATGGACACTAATGAATTAACTTGTGAAGAGGAAACGGCCTCATTGTTTCGTCACCTGTGACCTCTGATCCAATTCTATCCAGCCCGATCAGAGCAGCAGAGTGAAAGGGATGAAGGCGAAGAGACACACGGGCATTGAGTACACCTCTTCTCGGTCCCATTCTAGTCATCTATGAACTAACCTACGTTTAAAAACGGCTTCATGCTTAATTACGTAGAGATTAGGTTACGGGCCGAGTTGGATACTTCGTGGAGATAGTGTTACATAAATGGGAAAATAATATAGACTCGGTCGTTGACGTGTTGAGCTGAGAGGCTGTAGATCCGCCTTCATATCCGACCTTTATTATTAGTTACAAAAAGATCATCACTTAACTGTATCCCATACATTTTCGGATGCTTTTTTTTCATAATGCTTCAGCAGATTTTTTTAAATGCAAAAAAGGTTTTAATGCGGATTTACCGTCAAATTCGTCTAAAATATTATAAACCCCAACTCATTTGAGTGTAACTTTAAATGTGTATTTTCTCGTAAAGGCTAATCATTAGATAAATATAGTAAGTCAGAATTATTACACTTCAATATGAACCATAGGTGGTAGTATGGAAAATGAAGTAATACAGTATTAGCCAGTTAATAATTGCAACTGGTCGCACAGACAAAAATTCAACTGAAGACTGGCTATGGGCTATAGATAATGCCTGTATTTAATATTTACATTATTTAAAGTACGGTACATTCCATCTGAGAGTTTGTAAATAATTTCATGTCGTGCAACTTAATCGGGAAATAAGGGAATCGCAATTCGTGTTTCAATAAAAAATCTATAAAAAAGTCGCAATAACTCCAATTGTCAAAACTCGTTGATTTTTTGAAGAAGTTCAATAAAGGAGTTCAGGCTTTTACAAAATGCTTGCCTATATTCATATCTAATAGTCGTCAGCCTTATGGTCCCTATTCTAACTGCTGCATATAGATTTAATTTTAATACATACATACGTGGATAATTGCACCTTTATGGCAATTTTTTGTTGACAAAACTTCCCGTGTATTAAATAATTCAATATTTGTCAGGTTATTATGATACGCTGCATAAGAAATCACAGCGTTAAAAACTTTTATAATTCAGTGTATTCAGAACTCAGAAACGATTTGTGTGTGCTTTTATGTAGAATGGTATAGTGTTCCGTGTTTCTCATATCAATGGGTTGGATCAGGTGCGTATCATAATCACAATCCTGGATCTCGCACCTGTATTGACACTTGTGATTGAAAACTATGACTACCTGCTACTGAGGACAAAAGCGGGATCCCGGCTCACCCAATCCACCGCCAACCAGCACGACTCGTAATTAGATTTTAGGTTTCTGAACCAGTAGATAAATTCGATTCCAACCGGTTCTTCACAAAATATCTATCAAAATAATCTCTCCACAATAGTCAGGTAAATCAAAACCATCTTCAGTGAATTTCCGGCATCCCAGTTATATGCACTATCTGTGTTTTACAAAAAGATTCCAATTCATTTTGAATGAGACATTTAGCCTGCCGTCTGCAATAACGTCGTTCCATTCTTATTCGTATATCTTCTCATCTTCAGTAAAAAAAACCGAAAAAAACCCGCCATATACAGTAGCATGGTTTGAATGTAATAATATCATACAGAGAGGCTTGCAGTGAGTTCTCCAGTTTACACTACGGAATAGCACACATCCTGCATTTCTCTCATAAGCTGCGGATCCATGAATGTATGTATAAGTATGGAAACTGCGGTTTTATGATCGTTTCCGTAATATTTAAGCCTGGGAATTTTGCTCGGTAGAAGCTCTGCATTCCTAATTAATACAACTTATCACGGTCGATGACTGAAAATGCCATATATTTCATACAAGCCATTAACTTAATAGTTGAACTAGTAAGGTGTTAAAATTTTAAAATGGACTAGGACAGGATGTTGGTCGGAAGAAGGACGTGAAAACCGGTGGATGTCAACTGTCAAACCAATAAACTCATAACGTCATCCTCTCCAGTTAATCTGTAATGTAACATTTTGTAACCTTTACCAAACTCCCCAAACCTCCTGCTATCCCCTTGCATTCACTACGAGTCCCTATTGTAAAAGTGAGAGTAAACAGACGTTCTATTGGGGTTTGGGGGAGAAAAGGATTTGAAGTGAAACTTGAGCCGTCGTCGTCGTGGAGTCGGGAAGTTGGGACTGGGACAGGTGAGCAAGCATAGCAGATTCTGAACTTGTCAGTCAGTTGGCTCATGTAGTTCTGGATGACCATTATTGCTGCATTGAAACAGTTGAGCACTAGAGCCTCCCATAGCGCCGTTAACGTCGTGCTCTATCTCTTAACGCAGCTAAAGAAAAGTTCCGAGACGAAAAACGAACTTCTCATGCAATAGCGTAAAAGGAATGCGTTGTCGATTGGGAAGCAAGTACGTTAATGGTTTGAAAGTGGACTACTAAATGTATCCAAATCTATAGCGGAAAACGGAAATTTGTATGTGAGCAAAATTATATTTGAGTGTTGATTATCAGAAATACGGTTCTCCTGATCAGGTCGAACAGAAAGAAGCGAGATAGGAAAATTGGGTATTACAGTATGTCGTATGTGTGGATTACTACGTTCAACTTCTATCTCGGGAGATTTTAGAAATATTTTAGTAATTACATGAGGCAAATTCCTATCACTTTTCCCTCAACCCTCGACGCGATAAATACACGGACCGAATCTTTTAAAACGTTTGCTGCATAGTTTGGCGAAGAAAATAAGACGGATTTTATCCCACAAAATCCTGACTTTACCCAAAACCACCAAAACCCATTGGTTAAATAATAAAATCCGATCAATTGTCTTTAGAACATTAGTACACAGTCTACGTTGGTTTCTGATTAGAACAGAAAAACAGAACCAGTAGCTCAGAGCTAATACTGGCAGATAGCCAGTACCGGACCCTTATTGTCATATTTACAGCAAATATTTAAATCAACACCACTTTTAGTTGTGATGTGACTAGCCAAGTTGTACAATACCTACATAGTAAATAACATAAAAACTTTTATGATATGTATTGTATATGTATTTATCCTAACACTAAGTATCCATGCTCATGTCATAAATGAGCAGTGAAAGCGTAGGGAAAACCCCATGATTTTCATCCCAAATCCAGAAGCTCTGTTCTCTCAGCAATTACTTAATCACATATAATGATGCGGCTGATTGTAATCCCAATACACGATGACATAACGTTGGCTTGGATTGATCCGATTGCTCTTTTCCCAGTTTCCTACTCTTCTGTACGAACTTAATCGTACTCGAATATTGTAAAGAGGCACAAGGGCATTATGGATTATTGTTGATTGTCAATTTGTGTCATACAGTCGTCGTTTGCCGTATTTGCATCAACGTTCCCGTACAAAAGCTTACTCAGCTGTGTGTAGTACTGGCTTAAAAACTAATAGGGAACGAGAAAGTTTTTCTGAAAGAACGACCACAATTTCTATAATCCCAAATCCCCAACATCCTTTCTCTCTCATCTCCTCGCTTTTAATCTTAAGCCGAGACAATTAGTCCCCAAGTCACTATATCCCATCCCTTCGTTTCCTACTCAACCAAAAATGTTCAGAGCTACACAGTATACATGGTATCAGAATGTCAGGAAATGTTCCCTAGCGTCAAAATAAGACATTACTGTATTTTTATATATAGCCGAGGCAAAATACAGAATTATGTCAACAAGTATTAAAGCTTAAGGCTTGGCCTAATAGAGAATTATTGCATTTATTGGTATGCCCAAAACCTTCCTGATTCCTCGTAATTACTGAATTCCTTTTCATTTCTGTACGAGCTTAATTATTGCAATGTCACAAAACCATAAGGAATTTTTCTGCTCAATTTAGGACAGGATCAGGAAAGGGATTTCTTTATCTTATCAGGAAAATATTAAATTAAGTCGGGCTATATATTATTTTCCATCAGGTTGTTTGCTCAAGTATTCCAAAGTCGAAGGGTAGCATGACTGCTCATTGCACATTTGAACATTTTCTCCAGAATAGCTAGTAAAAGTATAATAAATACTACCAGGCGCATACACATACAGTACACAGGCCTGTGAATTACACAGTCAATCAATGGCACATTCATTTTCATTTCAGTCAACTGGTCATTCTGAAAATTATACCTGTCGCGTAGTTTTGCAAAAAAAAAAGTCTGGCAAAGCGACTTTGACAAAGTCCAAGTGAAGAAAATTGGAGAATTGACCACGAAGCTGCTTCGTGGAATTGACCAAATAATTCACGTTTGATTCTCATAATGACAATTCACAATCCATGAGTTGGAGAGTATACTTGACTGCGGGACTTTTCCGCGGCTAGATATAAAAAGGGCCTGCGATTGCAAGTTCAAAATACTTTGTCCGACATATCTGACATCTCTGAGGTCAGGTCAAATATCCAAGGTAAGTAAATTCAACTAAACCTTATTGTTTAGCAATACTTTTTGATCGATAACGGGAAGTTGTGTGTTATGTATGCCGAGTTCAGCTATTGCTACAGGTCGATTAAAGTATAAAAGGCGTGCGGCCGCGCGACTATGGCTTTCAACTTCATTGAACGACGGCAATTGTTTGAGTAATACATAATACATGTAATGTTTCTCCTTTGAAATTATTTATGAATTACTACATGTATGTGGAACATTAGTGTTGAAGTACGGTCTACGGTGAAATTACACACAAGGCATGCATAACTCATGTACTAATTAAGTGTTTACCATACCACCCGCTCTGTTCATGCATAAGTCGATCATGGGTCATTTAGATTATCTGAATCTATGTTCAATTCATTCTAGTTTTTATTCCTCGTTCCGAAATCAATCAATACAAACCACAAGTGGCTAACTGTTGCCTTTCAACGGAAGCACAACCGAAGTAGTTGGGAGTTCCGACAGACGTATGGGTAACGGACAAGCCGCTTGCAAATAATAAAAATACAGGTACGTAAAATGTTCTAAAAATAATATTGCAATTAGCGCAAATAAGTTTGGTTGTTCAAATACACATTAAATGAATATTGTGCTTAGTTGGAATACATTTCAAAACTCCTGTATCGTGCCAGACTATAAACCTTAACAATTCAATCATCATGGTTATGTGCTAAGGTTCTGGTATCCAATTAACACTTCGTATTATGTGTTTAGAATAGTTCCTGCATTTTCTATAAATAAAACAAATAGCAAACAAAACAGAAAGTAAATATCCTATTGCTCGCTGCAAGCCCCAAAAAGGTTTCAAAACAATATTGGTTGAGGAGCTTGGATTGCGGTACAGGCATGCCACTATAGACGGACTAGAACTATATTCATTACATATTATGTCCCCGTATCCACATATTTAGTATTATGTACTTATGTTGTGTTGTAATTAATTATATTATGTAATCATGTCCTGTATATTTTTCTGTTTTACAACACAGGCATTTGAATTGCTCTTGTTGCAGCGTTGTGAACACGGAGCAGAAGCTTGTTGAGCTATTGTTCACAATATTGAAGATTCCAGCCAGGACTATCGTGCTGGTAAGTCAAAGTGGTAATTTAATTTAGCGAATGGTTCATCTAATGCTATGACTATGACAAGTTAAACTTTTGTTCGGATTACTTGACTCTACCGAAGTTGTTTATTGTACTTAGAGAAGTCTGTACTTTCTAGTTCTATTTGCTTGTTTCTAATTCATTATTCCAGCAGCATGACAGTGGTTGATGCGTATACAATACATGGAAGTAATGGTTATGAAATGTGTATGTAGTTGTATGTATGTATATGTAGTTGATTCCAGACTTAGACCCGAGACCAAACTGAGGGCAGAAGAGCCAAAGGGAGTGAACAAGGGATGAATGAAAGTAGGTGTTGGTTCCATTCTTCGGTTTTTTGAGCACGTGCAAGGGAAACGAGTTGAGGTTTGGTTTTTAATCCGGAACATACTTCTTCCCGGCTCGGTCTCCTAAGTCCCCTTCAACGCACACATAGTTCGTATGCTTATTCGGACTTTAAACTATCATTACTCATTACAATACTCAATGGATTAATAGGTACGAGTTTTTTCAAAAATACCGTACACTTTGAACTTTTAAATTCAAATATAGAATGCACTTACTGCTCTTTTACGTCGTAATCTATTTTGAATTTGAACTATAATACAAAAGCTAGATTTCTAAGAATCATTGCATTTTTCTAAGATTTATGGCGACATTAGCTAAAAAATATGCCTACTTTTAGAAACTCATTATAAACTATAGTTAACCCAACCCCGACGCCGAATTATTGATGTCCTTCGTTCAATTGAGCTACTCGACAGGACTATTTACCTAGAGAAGTCCTGTTTAGTGCATAGCTCCCAGCCATTTTTTGGGAAGAGGAAATGAACGGGGAAAGTTTAGAGAGCCGAGACGCATGGAAATGGAAGTGAGAGTAGAGCTCTCGTAGCATTTTCCGGGAAGTAGACTCGTCTTTTGGTGGAGAATTGAATGACGACGAGGCCGTACAAGTCTTCGTTTTAATAAAGACGAAACCTTAGACATGCAAGGACATTCTATCGATCAAAATCAACTCTCCCTCTTCTAAACGCTGATCATAATGTCTTTCTGTTTTCGCCCAAATTGATTTTTCCAAATGCAATATGTACAGTGAGTTAGATTAGAACCTACTTCTTCTGGTATTAGGTATTATGTTATTCTCTATGTAGACTGTAGTGCGCAGTACTACAGGTGGGGATATACACGCTTGGTTATGATACCTCGGCGTCTATAATTCGCTGAATGCACCGGCCTGCAAGTTATTTTAGAGTAGTTGCAAGGTAACAGAATTTTGAAGCTGTACAAACTTTAGCAGATATTCTATTCTTTACTCGTGTGATTAATCTTACCGATGAATGATTTAACACCTTAGATCTTACACGTGGTATATGTACATTTGAATTGAGGTGACTTCTTTTGTTAGCTCTATTTTATTTTTGGGTCTACTAGAGTTCGTGCATCGTGTCGAGAGATAGGAAATGTTGTCTGCGTGTTGTTCTTTGGAAACTATAGAGCCCCGAAACCCAAGTTTCAAGTCCGAGGCCTCAAGCAATACGTTAAGAGGTAATTCGCTTTGAGACCTTGGAATTGAAGTCTGGGTCCAGTGTTCTATGGTGTCTCTCTCTAAAGAGGAGAATATGCTATGATACTACGCGATAATGTTAGATTTCCAATGTACTTTGTTTTATTTCTTACAGATAAATTACGATTTCTTCGTGTCAATATCAAAGTTTCGTGAACTGAAGCCAGTAACATTCAGTACGCAGTCCTTAATCAGCGTTGTATAGCTTAAGTTGCTTTAACTTAATTGCATTACAGTACACTGTAGCCACCACGTGTATCTTATGTGTACTTAGTACTTATTATTGCGATGATGCTATGTTTGGTGTGATTTTTATTCTTATTCATGCTCGCAAACAACAGCATTCAATGTATTGTAACTGTTGGGTTAGGTTATTGAAGTATTTCAGGTATGTCTTCAGCTGTCGAGGCATTAGTTCTGATAAATGAAGCACATTAGTTTACTAAATTATGCGGGTAATTAATACATAGTAATACATATTATTACATACCAGCACAGAAGCTTAAATCCCATTTATGGGATGAATCTGTGTGTTATTGTCAAACTGTATTTCAAATCAACAATTCCTGCTAAAAAAAAATAGTACATGCAATTTACGAAAAAAGCTTTGCATGTTGTGGAAACATACATTTGAAGTAAGTACCTATTACAAGGTTTATTCAAATAATTTTTTTTGTTATTTCAAGGTTTTTTTCTCCCTTACTCCTCAGGTGGAATGGCGGAGTGTCCAAGGGAATTTGAAGTTGGTGGGGCAGTGAATGAGACAAACATTCCAGTTAATGAGCTTGGATACGAGTAAGTATTCAGATCAATTAAATGACATTGTATGTTTTATGAGAAATTATACTTATATTTATCATACTTGAAAATGTTACTAGGTTAGTTTTTAACTTTTAAATAATTTACTGCAGACAACTAACAAATGGAGTAGTTTTTAAATCGGATATTGAGGGTGACTTTTTCCTGACCGACCCGCTGGACGAAGTGGTGGACGAGGACGGGGTTGGTGTGATTGATGAGAATGAATTGTCATGGAATGCAAATGATCCCAACAAACCTGGTCCTACTATTGATTACTTGAAAGAAAGACCTAAGCCAATTGAAATCCTCCAATGCGAAATGATGAATTTGACAGAAGATGCTGGGATCAAGAAAAGGGTAAGTTTGAAAAATAAGTTAGCTAACGTAGGGTTACATTACATCTTGTCTTGTATTGGCCTAACTTCGCGAAGACAAAGTGTTGCAACTTAAATCTTAGGTAGATAATAGCTCTCAATGCAGGCAGTCTGAACTACTTAGCAATAAATTGAATTTCACATCACCTCGTATATAGTAAATATGTATTGCGAATCGATTCCTATCCAGTTAGGGGCCTAATCTCCCATCAAGTCAATACAGACAAGTTGGTTGAGTTATTGGATTGATTTTGGTCAACATTCTACGGGATTCCAGAATTTGCTTTTCTGAATGACTAAGCTCGAAAGTGCTAACTGAAGTTTGAATTAAATATTTCTACCACTTTGTTAGATCCTGGAGTATGGAAGTGGCGGCACTTATCCTCCGCCGAAGTCAAAACTCTACTATCATTATGCTGCTTGGGTCGATGACAATCCTGACACCTTTGACACATCACTCGGCCGAAACGCGGAATCGCTTATTGTAGGTGCAGATGCAGATGTTTTACGTGGACTGAGAATTGCTGTGGAAAGTATGAAGCTTCATGAAGTTGCACAATTTTTGCTATCGCATGAATATGCCTACGGAAAAATGGGCTGTCCGCCGCGAATTGGAAAAGGTAGTTAACACCATCCTGGCATCTTTTCAACTAATATTGACAGTATTGGCTTCATGTTGTAATCAATAAATAATATTTTATGTGGACAGAGGCTATGGTCATCTTTACCATCAAAACAATCCATTTCGTTACCGAGGATAGGTTGAAGAACATTCAGTATATGACAAACGCACAGCGGAGTGAGCTTTCGTTCGCCACCATTGTGGATGGGTGTACCAGCATTCGAGCTTTAGGGAATGGTTACTACAACAGCGCTAAATATCCAATGGCCTGCCGGGAGTACGTTAATTATTATTTTGTTTGAATTTGAGCTCTTTTTCAACACAATTCACATCTGTTTTTTCAATGAATCGGTGAACAGATACCGTCTTAGTATCGAGATACTGGACGGATATTGGGGTGTTAAAACAAAGGAAGAAGAAGACATCCGTTTTGACTTTCTTTGTGGAGCCTACTGCAATTTAGCTCAGTGCTACCTGAAATTGGAAAAAGGACCTCAGGCTTGCAATGCGTGCAAAAACGCATTGCGCTACCAAGTCAATCATTATTTGTTCCGGATCTATTTTTTGTAAGATTCAATTCACCTTAGTATTAGTTTGAATTTAGTATAATTTTATCCCTCAAACTTATAACTTATAATATTTAATTCCTACCGTTCGAGTATAGGTTTGGTAGAGCTCACGGTCTACTCGGCCGCTTCGAGAAGGGTATACAGTTGTTGGACAAATCAATTGAGCACGGAGGTCCTGTGAGAGACTGTGAGAAGTATAAAGCTGAGGTACGTATGAAATTACACTGATTAGTAATGTGCATATTAATCTTGAGAAACTGCTAATTACCCTGCAACACGTAAACCATTTTTCTGTTCGTCAGATGCTTGAGGTCAATTTTTATTTGTCCTTATTCATGTTAAGCTGAATAAGAACCATGTCATTGAGTCTAAGTTTCTCACGCCCTTTGGAAGTTCTTATTAGAAAAGTAACAGCCAATATTGTTGGCATCTTGGAAATAAAATACAGCCTACCTGTAGCTAGATCAAGTTCAAATGTACGAACCGTTCTTAAAAACGGTTTACAAGGAGATGATTAACAGGTTCACCGTTGTAGAGTAAAGGCTACCTTAACCGTGGGATAACTTAATTCGTATTGTAACATCGTTTCCCTGAAGGTCGGTGTCGCTGCATTATTATAATTTGTGCCTGTATCTATTTTAGTTCATTGCTTCAAAACAACGAGGTAACAAAAACTATGCGGATATGTGCAAAAGCATGTTCAAGATGAAGGAACTCGACATTACAGAGAAAGTGCGCGGGAAAGAGACAGTTTCCTTGGAAGACAGAGCTGGAACTTCTGGAACGGCTTGGCATGCCAATGGCCCAAAGCAGCAGCGTTCACAGGCTAAACCCGCTGCAGTTCCTTCAGGAGCAGGCGACACTCCGGTAGCAAATACACCAGTTGCTGTTGCATCTTACTACGAATACGCTTACGAGGATGAAGGTGAAGATGTTTCGACACGATACTAGTTCATACACTAATTTCTAAAGCTAAACTCAATGTACAGCGTTCTGCATCGGATTTGTCCCTGACCTTGGCTCATTCTTGCCTTAATACAGCATCTTCCAATGAAATGTATTGTCTCCTTATTCTCATATTTATAATTCATATTTCATTGTGTCAAGTTCTATTTATTATTCTGTTCAGCGTAATTGTAGAGAACATTAATTCAGGTTTCAGTTTCTGTTAGTTTTAGCATTGTTATTAGAGCTCGCATTGATGGGCAATGCGTTTGGTTCTTGGGAATTGCTCCTTGCGATTTCGCTAGGCCTTAATTCTTCGGGGATATGGATTTTTAACGAGGATTTCATTTACGTTCTACTCGTTGGGATAATTGAATTAAATAATCCAGATGCGGTTTGTATTGGTCACCGTCCTCTCGTAATAAAATAGCTAGCAGATGCGCTATGTGTGTGTTGTGTAGGTGTATAGTTTGAGCAGTATTTGTTACCAAACTTAATAGATCCAGAGTATTAATGTAGTTTGAGTTCAAACCTTTCTTTTTCGCTAAAATACGGCTTAGTTACATTTCCCTACGTTATTATTAGCTTTGTTGAATATAGTTGCGTTTTAATTTGTTATATACGGAAACATGACTTAGACTTACCATAGTACAATATTTCAGTTTACGGAATTTTAGCTCCTTGTATTTTCTACATTCTGTTTTTCTACTAGGTACTTGTGGTTTATGGACACACCGAGACCGAGTATAGATTTCAGAGCGTTATTTGTTATTTGTTTATTCGACTTGCGAGTGACTTTCTATTAAAACCAGCAGTCTCTTTCGGCCGGCCTTTCTCCGTATCATTTCATTGATTTGACAGCGTAAGTTCAGGGTACTGCGTAGAATTTAAGGTGGTGTCATGCGTATTTATATCTGGTATCTATTATCTACTGAAACGCATGTTACATTATTCTTATTTCACACCTTTCAGTTAGACCCAAGTTGTATTCACCATAAGCACACCTTTTCGTTCTCATTGGTATAATTATACAATTATGCTCCTGGATTTTGGTTGCAAGTACTTAAAGAAATCCTGAAATAGTGCGTTGATGCTAACTCGAGGTCATATGATTCGAATTCGAACACTTGGTCATGCATTTTGTATGTTGTGTTGTATGTTTCATCGATAGATTGTAAGAAACGCTACGCTATTGTGTGTACGCAGCTTTAACTTAATGAAATATCAACTCAAAATCAGTGATAGTGGAATGTTGTGTTCATGAAATAAATCAAGAGTCGCTACTATGTATTATTGTAGTCAATTGTCATTCAATTTTTCATACGAACAATCCAAAATAGAATGAATTAAAATCAGAAAAAAGTCTAGAGACAAGTGCACTCCATAGGTAGTATAGCCGATCAGACTTGGGTACAGACGATGAGACCATTATTGACAGTACGTGATTTCTATTTATATCTGTTAATATTTACGTCGACCCTTGATTCAATATGCAGGCTCACGCTAAGCTCAAATTGCCTGTAAAATCTTTAAAAATCAGAAAGTAAATAGATTTGTATGCTACATCCAGAGCCTTAGGGGATTTTGTTATCTGAACTGAACTCGATGAAGCATTGACTCACCAATAAATGAGGTTTGTGCAGACAGAGTTCGTCCGAAATAAACCCAGACCATAGATTTTCTTGAAGGAAGAATGCCACTACTGCTTGGATCGCCAGCTCCAAATTCAGAAACTACTTTCAGTCACTCCAATACTCCCGAGAGTTTCACAATTCATTTTTCCTGGCCAGCTTATTCTAACACTGGTTCAGCATTTTACGAACAATTTTTTACTCAACGAAGATTCCAGGATGAAAAAGAACGCTAAAAAAGCAAAAATTTTGTTACCTAAAAAAATCAAACTTATTGTTTCTGAATCACCAGTTTTGTCGATCTCTAAGTCAACGAATGGGGGAACAGAAGAACCGCTGAATTCCACATTCAAAGATGGTCTCGTTACTACACATGAACAAATGCGACGTCTTCTCATTTTTTTCTGTGTCATTATCTATTCTTATTTATAATTATTAATTTTTGTTAGATTACAAGAAATATTCAATAAATTATAATCCAGCTATTTGCTATCCCAAAAACTTATCAAAATATTAAAAACGGTGTCCAAAAATTTGGGAACATCAAGATAGAGAGATTCATGAGTTTTCTTGACTTGACTTAACAATGTGCAGCGCGCTAAGAGGCATTCACTGGATTAGTATTTTAATAGCCGAAAACTTAATAAAACATTACTTTACGTTTACATTGTTCATATGTTGGTTTAAACTAAGGAATAGCTAGCTGCTAACTTCTGCTGAAACTGTGACCATCTCGAACTTTTTACCTGAAGGCTTTCCCGATATATGAAGTTTGTCTAACCCTGCCATAGACGGTGAAGATTTATCTTAAGCTTTTATCTGAACCCGAAATATAATAAAACCCAAGCTTACCCTATGTCGTTTTTTGTTCCGAATAATTAGATAGTCGGTAATCACCTGATTCCAATTACCTTTTTATAACAATTCATGAAAATTAAAAAGCTGCATTACA